>JAPWLS010001293.1:0-106460 GCA_028551675.1 Tineola bisselliella
CGGTGATAAGAATTCTCCACTTATTAAGCGATACGTATGAAGATATCCTTTGCCAATCGTGACATGTTAATTATTGTTGATGCTCAATTGCGCGACATCTATCAACGAGTAGAGGAACTAATTTAAATACATAAATAAAGTAGAAGATTTAGAAAAACACTCCTTTGAAACGCTTTCCTTTTAAAATGCATTTCCTTGTAACAGTCTAGATTTTCCGGATTGTTAACTGCAATGTTTTCTCGGAGACTATCTCCTTTTAAGTTTAACTTGAAAGAAGAATGGTTCGTGAAATCGGATTCATTTTTCTGTTATACGCAACTTGTGTCTTAACAAACTAGAGCTCTGGTAGGTAATACTAAACTGACAATAGCTATGAGTCTAGTATTTTATATGAGACCTGGATAGTAGCATGATATTACGAAAGAAATTTGCACTATGAACCTGGATATATAAATAAATAAATTCTTTACTGCAACAAATATAATATTTTTTTCACATAGGCGAACTTAATGCCGTCGGTATTATCTACCAGCTAACCTTTGTCAGTGTGAGCGGTGATATTTGGTGCAATGTAAAGAAAATAATAACTAAATATACACAATACATACTTATTTATGAAGTAAATTAAATAAATAGTAGAATTAAGAGATATTTTGTTTTGTCATAAAATGTTTGATCAGAAGATTTTCAAAAAATGTGATACGATGGAGCCTGTCTGATGTTATATAATTATAATTTAAAATTCAAAACAGCCGTTTATCAAAATAGACGAATTTAAAGTCTGACCTAATCACGTCATAGGTTCAATGACAGCGTTATTTATCAACCTGCTTCCCAAAGCATGTATTTCATAATTAAGGAAGGCATCAGACGGCTGCCGAACCATTAAATTCCACTTAGCGAGCTGTCAGCTGTCTCTGTCGACATTTTGCGACCAAGACCGACCAGTGACGATGTTGACCCAATTAATGTTTTAAACTTTAAACGTGTCACGTCAATTCATTATTGTTTAATTATTTTTTCAACGAAATTGTAATCCACGAAATAAATAAAAACACTAATGCTAATTCAAGGGCTCTGAGGGACTTCTATCTATCCTGGTCTAATGAATGAATATTAATTAATGTTTGAATGAGACGGCTATATGATGTCGTTGTCGTTTCTTTGCGATCTGTTTTTTTTTAATTTGAAAATTCTTTTTGGGAAATAAAAATTCTGAAACTTGATTTCTCCTAAGGTTAAAAGCATGAAGCATGGCAAATTAAAATACAGCCTGTGGCTTCACAAAAAGTCAGTGTAAACTTTTTAAAAACCTTTTTCAAAGAGCTACATGAAAGAATTTACATATAAATGAATTTTGCATTGAAGATTGCATACAAAAGTTAATTATTTTGTTTGAAGAGTCAAAGGGTAACTCTACAGTTTATTAATATGGCCCTGATGTAAAAGGGAATATGTCTAGTGATTTATTATAAAATTGTTAATAAAAAATTTGTTTGTATTAGGCCGCACATTTTTATCCTTAAACCAGTAAAGTGGAGGCAACTTTTGCATGCAAACATTTAGGGGCATATAGCCAGCCATGGGCTCAGGGTGGGGCAGCAGTCGAAAATAATATGTAACTATCAAACTATTTACCCGGGTTAATTTTTTTTGTGTCGACTGACGACTGTCGAGTGTGAACTTTCTTACGGATATTAAGTATTGTAGTTAGTACCTAGATAATTAAGGTTTTTAGGTTTGATTAGGTACCTTACCATAACCATACGGGGTTAAAGACGTGGCAACAAAATAATCATTATTAATTTTAAAAAAATACTGTTATATATATCGATATTGTATGTATTTATGTGTATGGCTAATGTGTACTTTTTTATTATTATTATTAATTATATTGGCGCCTCATTCACCGCATTCTTCTCCTAATGGTTAGCTGGTAGAGAATGCCAAATAGGATTAAGCTCGCCATTGTGCCATGTTTTTTGAAGCGCAATAAAGAATTTTTATTATTATTATTATTCTAATTTATTTTTACAATATAATAGCAATTTTGCGATTTACATAATGCGTAGAACAAAACGACGATAACAATTTATGTACTACAAAATCCCCAAGTGTTGGATTTTTTTTTTGGGTTACCTGCACTGGTAATGGCTAGTCAATTAAAAAAATTAAGATATATTTTTCTTGCAATAAAAAAATCGTTCCTAAAGAGGTTTAAGTAACACATGACTAAAAATGAAAAACAAAAACCTCATTTTTCAGCGTAGTATCGAAAAAGAAATAAATTTAAAATAATTAAAATTATCACTGAAATCTATCCCTAGCAACGCTATACATTATTATTTTAATTTAACATTAAATAATAGTATTCAACAAAGACATTTATTTACACTTATTATATAATGCAAGTAAATTATTTGACTAATATAAAAAATATCTTAATAGGACATACACCCTTTTATGTACGGATCCCAAATTACACTTCGCAGGGACATATGAGTCGAGAAGCACCGAAAACTGTCTAAGGCTCTTTAAGCGAGTTTTCATTAAAACTTACACCGACTTGTAAAGCTCATCTACTTTGGATGCAAAATTGCTATATATTTTTTTAAATTTATTAGTGTATAATAGTTACTATGTTCACTACTAGATGGAGCCACCGTCGTTTATGTTTGAAACATCTTGATACTAACTATCTTCAACTAACTAACTAACCAGAATTTTAATTTTGTTTTTTTTTATTCTCCCCTCTTCCTTACATCTATTTTTTGGTAATTTTATTAGAAGTGTAGTATCTATCCCTTTATCACCTTCAGCCTAATTTATCCTATAATTAAAATTTCATTTAGTTTATATAATAGTAGTCCTTTTTATAATATGTAGTTTTAATGTAATTTTGTAGGTAGGCTTTACAAATAAATAAATAATTTTTGAATTAACTCATAACAGTGTTTTAATATTTCAGGAATTCATTCAGGGATGTTTAGTTACAATATTTAATTAGGTATATGGATTTTAAAGTTTAACTATTTAAATTGGTCGGGTTATGTTGGCTGCTAACTTCACATCGGTTAAAAATCAAATAGTCTGATCAATATCTTAATTTAATCGCGTATTTATAATTAAATAAAGTCACATATTTGCTGACCCTTAATAGGGCGTCGAATTAACCAAAAATTAAAAAAAGAATTTGTTTAATTAACACGCTCTGGTCCTTCGAGCTGGGATCTGTGAGGCAGTACTTGTAATAATGAAGACAAGAAGCGAAAGTGCCAGGGAAGCTAGAGCCATGGAAGAGGCTCAGCGGACTCACCACGTATTTGAAGAGGCGCCGGAATCACCCGGTACGTCGGGGGTGGTGACCGCGTCGGGGCCTACGGTCTCATTGGTCCGTAGAATAGAACGAGATGGAAGCGTTCGCTCGGCTCGTTCGGGGTCCAGCTTGCGAGCTCGCTTGCTGGCGACGGAAATTGAGGCAAAGAAGAAACTCATGGCCGTCGAGGACCAAGAGAGAAGGCGCGCAGCAAATCAAATACGAACAAGAGGAAAAGGATCGCAATCAAAGGAGTACTGCAAGAAAAATGGAACTCGAACGCGAACTACATGAAAAAGAATGAGTTGAAACGCGCAATCAGCATTCCGAACGGTGGCGATGGACAGAGTCCTTCGTCGAAGAGAAGCAGTAGCGAAGAAGGTGTTCGCGACAGTGGAGGCCGAAGCCTCAAAAGAACGGGAAGAAACGCGGTGCTTGTGTTGCGGAGGAAGTCACACAACGCCCAAGTGTCGCAAAATCGAACAAATGAGTGTGAACGAGCGATGGAACTTCGTGAAAGATAAGGGCATATGCTTCAAATGCTTAGACGCAAAGCATAGGAAGCAAGGGTGTCGTGCAGCAAGATGCGCAGAGTGCAAACAGAATCATCACGTGCTGCTACACTCGGGAAAAAAGCCAGAAGAATTAAAAAAAGAAGAACCATCGACTGAAGAATCAGTACTCACCCTC
This sequence comes from Tineola bisselliella, assembly GCA_028551675.1. NCBI lineage: Eukaryota > Metazoa > Arthropoda > Insecta > Lepidoptera > Tineidae > Tineola > Tineola bisselliella. The sequence continues at coordinate 4,007 of JAPWLS010001293.1, forward strand.
AGGACGAGAAAGGACAAAGTGTTGATGCGTGTATGCAAAATCAAAGTGAAGGGACCAAGAGGCGAGGAGAACACCTACGCTCTCTGTGACGAGGCCGCGTCAGTGTCGTTAATAGATGATGCGCTCGCTCAACAGATCGGAGCGTCAGGGCCGAAGTCATCACTGAAAATACACGGAGTGAACATGGAGAACACAGTGGCAACACGTAGCATAACAATTCAAGTGTGCGGAACAAGCGGTGACTATCACACGGTGGCACTGCGGACAGTGCCGAAGTTGCGCGCACGCTACCACTTAGAGTTGGTGCACTCCTTAAGTACCGACTCTGCCATCATGGCTTTATGGCACTTCATCCCGCCGGGAGCACCACACATGGGCGGCTGCTGGGAGCGGTTAGTGCGGTCAGTCAAAGCAGCACTAACCGCAACGCTGAAGGAAAGACATCCGAAGGAAGAAACTCTGCTGACGTTGCTGGCTGAGGCAGAACACTGCGTCAACGGAAGACCGTTGACCCACGTTCCGGCGGACACCGAAGACCCAGAGGCATTGACTCCGAACCATTTCCTCATCGGGTCATCATCCGGAACACCAACGACGGGGCCGGTCCGCGAGACCGACAAAGCAGCATGGAGGAAGGCGCAGGCGCTAGCAGACATGTTCTGGCGGAGATGGCGCCGGGAATACCTACCGACCCTAGCTCCACGGGGCGGCGGAGGAAATGACAGGAAGATGGAGGAGGGAGATCTAGTACTGATGATCGATCGCCTTTTGCCGCGCAATGTATGGGTGCGCGGAGAGGTGATCCGAGTGTTCCCGGGACCGGACGGCAAGGTGCGAGTAGCGGAGGTGCGAACCAAAGGCGGGATCTTCAGACGGCCGGTACGCAAGCTAGCCGTGATACCGGTGAAGAGCGACGGGGAGACGTCGCTGGGGGGAGAATGTTAAGAATCGGGACGCATGCAAATTGTAAATATTAAATATAAGATAGGCAATGCGTCCCGCTTCTCCCCCACGGCCAGCTCGGTACACCCGCGAGCCTCTATCCCCACCACGCACCGAGACAGAGCGCGCTACTCCCGCACGCCGAACAAAGGAATTGGCCACGCCCACCAGAGAGAACGGGATACGACAGCGTGGTCCTACGCCGCCAGCGGGCGTATAAAAGCGCGCCGCTGGCCCAGAGAAAGGCAGTATCGATCGGAAGCTTAACACGAGAAGACATACGAACTGAAGACTGGGAAATACCATCGATTGCTGAAGATTATCGCCGTTTATGAAGATCGTCGTTTACAAAGAAAATCGCCGTTAGTGAAGATTATCAACGTTGCGAGAAATTGTTCGAAAATAAACCTTAAGAAGAAACTACGTCTATCATTATTACAAGGAGACCATACAGTCCACTGTCCCGATTCAGAACTAGCAGTTGCCCGCGACTACGTCTGCGTAATAATGAAGATATAAAGTACTGTGAAGTTTAATGATGTTTCATATTTCAGTCAACAAAAAATGCTTTCCACACCCCTGTTGCAATATCTACTAACTGCCTCTCCGTCAAATTTCTAGTTTGTAGCAAAAAATATACAAACCTGCGAGAGTCCTTACAACTCCTTAATCTGGCCCCGTTGCAAAATCCGTTCTTTGCAGACGTCCACTAACTATAAACTACGTCCCTGTCAAATTTCATCTTTGTATGTCAAGCGGATTTCGAGAGAACTTTCGCTTTTATTTTCATTGAATTAGATATGAATTACAATGTGAACTTAAAATAAAATGAAATATATCTTAAAAACAATTGAAAAACTGACAGCACATTTGCCCGCCAAAATTAGGCACAGACTTCGAATTGTGTGAACTTAAAATAAAATGAAATATATCTGGCTGTATGGGCTCGATCCCTTTCCCTTAAAATGGAACAAAAAAAGAAATATATCTTAAAAAACAATTGAAAAACTGACAGCACATTTGCCCGCCAAAATTAGGCATAGACATCGAATTGTGTGAACTTAAAATAAAGTGAAATACAATATATCTGGCTGTATGGGCTCGATCCCTTTGCCTTAAAATGGAACAAAAAAAAAAAGAAATATCATAGAAATCGAATTGAGTGAACTTAAAATGTAATATTTCTTTAAAAAAAAAAACAATCGAAAATAATTTTATAGCCTATGTTCATCAGGGATTTTTTACGATTCTAATGGTAAAAGAATTTTTCAAATCGGTCCAGTAGTTTCGGAGCCTATTCAATACATACAAACAATCAAATGTTTCCTCTTTATATAATAGTATAGATGTACGCCGCTTTTAAACAGTGAGATTTAGTGAAATTTTCACCTCTAAAATATGTTAAGTATTCCCACGTAGTTCATATTTTTATCACTAAATTTAACAATTGTTTGCTTCTGTAGTAAACTGGTTCCATTCTTTTATATCGGATGGGTGATATATTATTAAAGTTTTCATGCTTTTACTGGTCACTAAGCGAGACACAAACACACGATAACCTATGGCTAATATAAATGCAATTACGGTACCATATGCTGCGGCGCCGATGCATGTGGCTTGCTGGGATAGATTCGATAATGCACTTCAGTCGGTTCGGTCCATAATATAAGTGCTAGCCTGGTTTCCAAGTTTTTTGCATGCCCTAATGTTATAAAGTATGTATCTAGGTATTGATTCCTAAATACATTATTGCACTAATTGTGATTATTTTATGGTCTTTTTGAAAACTTAATACGTATTTATTTAAATTATTAGCAGAATGAGATAATAATTAAGTTTATTTTACTTGGTAATTAAGTTATATTTATTTTTGTTACATCTAACATTTCAATATTAATTACAGGTCTAAAATAGAATGTATTTGTGCCTAAATTCAGAACAATTAATCTTCGTTTGGCCATTTGTTTAGACTTTTTAAATATAGTTCATACTGCCCAACCAAAAATTTTTAAGTACAGTTCAATATACTTATACTCTAAACATTCAAAATTTAATTTACAAGAACTTAAGCTTTAAGAAATTAAACCGTGGCTTTTTAAAGTAAGTAATTGTAATGTGCTTTTTGAAGTGTTCTCGGTTCGGTGAGATATTAATTTGCAATGTTTACTGTTTTGCGGCTAAGAAAGTTTCCAGTTGAGAAATTAGACTGGGGATGAATACACCTGCCCTTTGCCGGCGAGTTTGCAAGATCTTGGAAACTCAAAACATAGATAGGTAAGAAACTTATGCCTAAGGCTTCGTGAATTCAACGATGTATAAAGGATATAGGTTATTATTACGAATCGTGACGTGGATCTGATGTAATCTTAAATTCTTATGAATTATGTATTATTGAGAATTATGTGACTTATGAATTGTTATTTACTTTTTTTCTGAATGAAAATTCAGTTTTGTTTGTTTGTTAATTATTTTATGTACAGGCTACGATTGGCCAGTTTCTTGTGGTCTTTTTCTCGTCATACGTCTTTCCGAAGTCACGGTAGAGTCTAGCGATGAGCAAGCGCTCGCCTTCAGTGCCTATGCTAATAAACAATTTTCATTTCATTTGAATGATGTAACTTAGCTGTTACTTAATAATGATCGCTATGAGTATTGTTCTCATCAAAGTGTTCGCGTCTAACAGTAAATGGCTAAATATTAAATTAAAAAATAATTAATAACAGTTATTAAGAATAATATCTAAACAAAAATTAATTAATATTAAAAATGACTGGCAGTCTGACATATTTTTTAATAAAAGCAACAATAATTCAAATTTTATTCTATTTCATTTTCATTTGTTTTTCTGTATTTTTTTTTACTTTCATTTTGTGAAAAATATCATTTAAACAAATTATTGAGTTTTAACTTTGAAATGTGAAGTACTGTGCGTTTTTATTAACTTTAACGTAATCAAGCGTTCATAAAGACGACGAATAGAAAATTAAAAAAGTGACTATGTAAAGAGCTTTACTTAAGCAAAAGCAAATATTTAATTTGATGTTAGTGATACACTTATAAAAATTACTGTAGAAGGCAGTTGGCAATAATTATTAATTTAGTCTACCTTTAGGATTGGTTGGTAAGTCCTAGATAAGCGTGTATAACGAGAGTGTCATATCAAGCCGGAATGGGAGAGGTGACTTCTGCTAAGAAACATTTAAATGTGGATCATACTACATAGGATTACAATAGAAATAAACTTGATATTTATATAGAGTAATGTTTTAATTGTGAAGTATAAATGTTAATAAATAATCGATATAAATCGAAATATAGAGTAGGCACAGTTTAGCACGTTTGAAGTACAACCCAAATGTTTACGTTGGCTACAAATGTTGACAATGTTAACATGTTGCTTCGTTGTTTAAATTGTTTTAGAAATAGCTGTGTATATATATGTGTGTTTATTTTACTATCACTCTATTAATTATTATGTTTTTGTTATTATATCAACATGTACGACGCAAATACTAATGCCGCGGGCTAAAAATGTTTATAAAGAAGAAAATCTTAACTCAATTTTGTTATATTGAATTTTACTGAATTACAATTCACCCTTATTTTGAGAGCTTCGTTATTTAGACCTGGGATTAAAAAAACAATGTTTCCAGGTATGAAAAATAAGAAGTATTGGTGTTCCAGAATCTTTGATAACCCTAAAGGGTCAATAAATAAATAAATATACCTATATATTTACAATATCCAGTACTGTGAGTGTCAGATTTGATTGTGTTTTTTAATGAATTGATTACATTATAAGGTAATAATCGAGATTGAGAATTGAACCCGCGACCTTCCTGTAACATAATGGTAGCTCACAGTAGCATGTATGTGTGCATTAATACAATTCCTGATAAATGAATGGATAAGGCTAAATGAGAAATTGTAATATCAGATTTCTGGAAGGCGTGTAAAATTCGCCATCTCATTTGAATTCTAGCAATGGATGCAGACGTGAGTGGTTTTTTAAAGTAAATTTAAGCTTTATCAAGCGACTTTTTGAAGGTATTTCGGGTAAATTAAATAATAGAATAAAATTGTATCTTTAAGGTAACGAATTTGTTAATGTTAGAAATAACTTTAGATAACTCGGGAAATTTGAGTAATTGTAATTTGGTTGGTGATGTCTGGAGAATATTACGAATCCATTTAGTTCAAACACAACACTTCCATTATTCTTCAAGAACTATATATCAGTTCAGAGAAATTAGACGTGATTGGGAGACAATCATTCAAATATATATACATTTTATAGTATAACTAGCTTTTACCCGCGGCTTCGCTCGCATTTAAGTCATTAAATAATTATCCGAGATCATTTCAATAGAAATGAATCAATATGATTCCAAACAGCTGAAACTATAGCCAGTTGGAAACTATAGTAAAATTTTTTTTTTAAATAAAAAAGTATACTATGTTACTTCAAGTACCTACCTCCAAAAATATGTTTACAAAGTTTCATGAAGATCGGTTAAGCAGCTGTTGCGTGAAAACGTAACAAACAAACTCATATTCGCATTTATAATATTAGTAGGGATATCAGTAGTATTACATGAAGTTAATGTTAAATGATTCTATAATTACATCGTTTATAAGAAAACCCATTAGTACTCCCATTCTAATAAAAGAGATTACTGAAACTGAACCAAAAATAATATTACTGGTTTTTTTAACTTCATTTCAATGTCGTTGTCATAAACTTGTCATAACAAACTTTAGTTTCTGATGAATGTGAAAACAAACATTGAGTACAGTAAAGCCATTTTGCATTATAGTACTGCGAAAGAAACTTATTGGCCTGGTATGTTTCAGCGAAAGATTTTTTAATCTTTAATTGAATATAGGTATTTCATTTCCAGTACCTGCATATGTGTATGTATATATTCCAAAAATTATATATATTATATATTTTTATACACTAGTGGAAAAAATTAAAGGATCAAAAAAAATATCCGAATTATTCGACGTTTTTCAGATGGCTGTATTTGCCTTAAAAATGGTCGTACCGGAGTTTTAAAAAAAGCAATTTGAAGCTTGAAGTTTCTAGTTTTAAGATCTTACGATGAAAAAATTTGATGATTGATGATAATTGATAATGATATTGATGATGATGATTGATAATTATAAAATAGAGTCTTTCTAAATTGCATTGTCTGATACTAACACTGCTTCTCGTATGACTATTGGTTATCTGGAAGAAATTACTTTCAGTGATAAGATCACCAATTGCTCTAAATTTGTTTCTTATGAATTAATTTGTATTAGTATTATTATTTTTAAAGCAATCAAGGATTTATTATTATTATTACTTTACTGACTTACTATGTAAGTCGCTCGATGTTCAGCTAGAATACGGTTCATGAGCAAATAACTACTCTATCAATTCGAGAAGTGTGTACTGTCCAGGTTAACAGTGGGCTTATCACGAATTTAGTCTGGCTTTCGAATCGAGCTGTCACAAGTAAAACGGATCCGTTAGCAATCGGGATCATGAATTTTTACTAACGACTAACGAGCACCAGCAATCTATCAAATGAACGAAAGATCGAGACGTTCGAAAATTAACAAAAAGTATCTAAAATATTGTAGTTCCAAATCCGCACACGGTGGCGCTGCTCAAATTTCCACACAAATCGCTTGAAGAGAACTCTGTTCGAAAGCCAAACTAAAATTCGTGACAAGCCCACAGAACACATACTATATCTTGTCATACCCGGCTACTTCTTAGCTGATTTAAAAACACGACTTAAAGTAACTTTTTGGGTGGTACAGGTAGTACTCCGACTACTACTTCTTTAAACAATACCCAGTTATATATCTATTATTCTATTTTATGTAATGCTATTATAGTATGCCACTATCACTAGGGCATATTTCATAGATACTTGTAAGTGACGAACAACGTCTGAATTGGCCCTCTGTCAGTGTCAGTGGTCCCTGTGGCTGTAAAAGTGTTCAAACTAATTAGTTTAATCAAAATATTTAAATTACATAGTATTTTGTAATTAGATTAAATTAAAGCACATCAAGCATCCAATTATGCAGTTTTTAGTGGTTTTGGCGCGCAAATATCAACGGATATACATTATTAAATGTAGCTCCCATAATTTGTTACCACAAATCCCGGGCTTATGCCGCGGTTCAGTGCTTTTCATTCAGATGTTATTAAACAACTACGAGGGAATAGTTTTATATTATTATTCACTTTTTCATAATTAAACATGATACTGTTTAGTTTTCTTCTTTTTACGAGATTATTAAGGTCTGACTAAATTGCCTAAATGTATTAATTAAAACAATGAATCACTCTCAAAAAATATTTTGAAATTCGAAAAATACACCTAAAATGGAGTTAGTAACGTGATAATATACAACATAAACACATTTAAATTTTTATTTATTTACTACTTATCATTTAATATCGTATATAGTATGTTTATTTTGGTTAATATGCACAAGACGACTATGACGTAATAATCTCTCATAGACGTTCTATAACAATTACTAATATTTAAATAAATACAAATTAATATTTAATACAAATATTGACTAGCGTATTGTATTGTGCTATTATTGGTGAAATACATAAAGTGATACATAGATCAATGTGTAAGGTCCGTAACCTTTGACGCTCTTGTGAAGAGGGCGATAACGAAGATTTCAGAAAGAGTTTTTATCAAGCTTAAAGTCATTGGCTGTTTAATTGTATATTAAAAATTAATTTGTTAAACCTCTACGCGGTAATTGGTTTATTTCAAAATATTCCAGAATTAAACCTTCTCCTTTTATTAATTGCCTCAGATTAAGACAATTCTGCCAATGTCGAGTATTGGGGGAAAAACTCAACAAGAAATTATAAAACTTTAATACATACGTAAACCCTCATGTCAACAATCTATTCTATTTTTTTACAATAAAAATATTGATGCTGAAAGAGTTCTAGACCACAATAATACGTCATAGAGTATAAATTTGATAATAACTTGAATTATAGTAAATATTTTGCTCCATTATTATAATAAATTATAAGATTTGCGTCAAATATCTATGTTTACCAAATGGCGGTACTATTTCTGTCGGATTCGATGCAACGGGAAATGAAGAAGTAGACATGTTATGTACATGGGATTTTGTGCTAGATTTATGATTCTAAGTTTAGATACTAAATTCGTGTTAAATCTCCTTTATTTGTTTCTTATTGTTTATTTTGTAAATCAAAGGATTACATTTTGTTTTGCACAGCGAACACGAGATCTATTTAAAACGATAATTCCTTCAAATATTCTATTTTTGTGAGGCTTTCAACTACATATAAATCGAAAATATCTTAAATATTTCTTCATAACTGTGTTAATTTCTGGTTTCTGGCGAATGGCGTATGAAATGTGCAACATGTGTTTTTTTGGTATAATTGCTTTAATAACAACATAATAATCAGTTAGATGATAGCATGTCACTTTTAATATATATTAATAATGCAATACTGCATAGTGACATCGCCATCTTCACTCAGTGCCACGACATGACGAACTATATCTAGCGTACGTAGGACCTAAAACGAGTGAACGATGTATTCCCTCTAGTGCTGCGTAGCACGCGTAGTGCGGTGACTTCTTTTAATTGAATTAGATATTAATTGATTATAACAGTAGTAACTAACCTTACTTAACTAAGAGTTATTTATTAAATATTACTAATTTTTTCATCATATATAAGTAAGTTTGATATAACTAATAGTAACTTAGTATTTCAAGTTATATTATTAATTGAAAAAATAAAATAAAAACTAAACGTGTAAAGGATTAACATAAATTAAATAAATATCTTAACAATATTCAAAAATACACAATGCTATCAATTCACATATCTTATCAAAATTAAAGAATTGTACGATAAAAACTTGAAAGTCATTCATATGAAATAATTGACATCTTTAATTGTATTAATAGGAAAAACTTTTATTTGCTATCTTTTGTTTATTTTTAGTAGCCATGTTATCGTTATGCTGGTTTGAGGAGATGAATACATAACTCCTTTTCATTATATCCTATTCTCTACGACCGACCTAATCTTAAAACACCTTCATATATAAATGTGTCACTTGAAAGTGATGGCACTACCTTGGGACGGTAAACTGGACTGATATTTCCACTGTCAATATACATACCTACCCCTTTTTAATTGTTTTGACTATATTATGACTAGGCTAATCTTGTGGTGAATTTATCATGGTTGTAAATCTATCAAGCATTCGGGGAACCACAGGTAACTACTGCCGATAGAATACTCCTTACATGCGCGATAACGATGTAGTTAATAACCAATAATAATGCGTCATTAATTTGTTTTGTTTTTGAATTATTTTTAGATTCTGAATCACTAATTTGAATCATTATTAGTTTAATATACATACTAAACATATATACAAACATCTATTTTGCGGATATAGAGACCACAATGGCTGTATAGTTTTGGCAACATTATATTAAAATAACACTATAGTAAGCCGCAAAGAATTTTTTTGAATTATATAGATCATGTTCACGAATAACCTAAGAGCTTAATATATGTAATGATTCCGACAGTCACCACTAGATGGCGCTAGTCAATCTTGTATCACTTATTACATTTAGCGTATTTTAGTTTACTCTAAAAAAATTGGCATATGAGAAGCTAAATAGTAAATACGTTGAGTTCTGCTTGTTTTATCTTCGTCAATTACTGTCAACACAAAATCGAAGTGTAGACTGTGAGCTATAATTTACGAAAGGATTGCGAGTATTCAATATTAAACTATCGATGTAATTACTAAAACACGTTATTAGGTAATTAATTTAGCAATTTGTATGCAAGCGAACTATTAAGGCGTAACTAACCAATATTGTGTTTCGCTACGTAAATAAACAGCTACCGTTGTTTATAAATATGTGTTAAAATGATGTAAAATTAATGTACACAATATTATGACTATGACCTAACACTAGACTCGACACAAATATTCACTTTTTCAAATATTTCTTTACAATCGAACCCGGAACCTTTGCATAACAGAGGCTGTCAATCCATGACGTGTACATTTTGATAAATAAAAATTGTTGCTGCGTATATCAAGCGAAATCTGCTATATTAAAGGGACTACTACTGCTTTAACTATGTATAACCTAATTATTATTTATATTATTATAATTCATTATTGTTATTTTTTAAATTAAATCTCAACTGTTTTAGTTATTAAATATCATTATTTCCTTTGTTTGTAAGTTTTATTTTTAAATTGATTTTATTTAGGAATTTTTAAAGTATCGAAAGATTAATTCAAATCACATAGTATTTTGTTTACGATATGCATTTGTTTCTATATAATAAATATATTTTTATTATAAAGAAAAGTGAATGATGGATAGTGTTAGATGGTTATCCATTTTCTTCTGCTATCCCCATGGCATTAAAGATAGAATCCGGAATTTAATTCGATTCTGGTAAATAAAGCAAATTGTATATTAAAACGTAGCATTCGAGTCGGAGTGATGAAATATTGGTTGAGTAAACTGGGCTCGTTCCAAGGTTCATGGATTGACGGTCAAGGCGGCTGCCAGACGCTCACCCACGCGGATCATTCATCAATATTCATCACACACTCGTTTTTGCCTTTTTTTGAAAGTATTTATGGAGACAGTGATACGATGTAAACATGTTAATGTTTAAATAGAGTTGATGAACAAGTATATTCATTTGTTTAGTTAATTTTTTGATTATTATATAATTGTTTTTAATAGCAGCCAATTTCACTATAAACGTAATTGGTGAATTTTTGATTGGACAAATATAAATAACGACATAATCAAGAGTAGGAAGTGATCATATTTATAAATATACAAATTCATTATTATTGAATTAAATATACTAGACCATCGTTTCTCAACAATTTTTATGTCGCGATCAACGAAAAAGCCAAAAAATTAAGTAAAAAGTCTTGTGACAACAGATTACAGCTTAATATTTAGTTTTATAACACTACACTAAAATTAATTCCTTTAATAAATAAATCTATTGTACGTATATGTAGTTTGTATTTATTATTTTTCAACAGATTGCAACCCCCTTTAAAACAAACTCGACCCCTGCTTGAGAAACGATGTACTAGAGTAACCAAGTAAAACAAAATCTTCGCGAAATTTTATTTATAAACCACAATCAGCACGCTACTTTACACATATAGTGTATAAAGTAGACAGAAAACAGTGGTACCTGTTAAATATTTATAAAAAAAAGTACATATAAAAATAACTTCTCAAATGAATTTGCAGCAGAAGACACAGGTCTGTCAGGTGTTTAATTATTGATTCAGGAATTTCGACTTAGATATGTTGGAATGCCACATGTATTTAACATTAACGTGGATTACAAATATATTTAATACTAGCTTTCACGCGCGGCTACGCTCACATTTAAGTCATTAAATAAATATCAGAGATCATTTCAATAGCAATGATTCCAAACAGCTGAAACTATAGTCAATTGGAAACTATATTAAAAATAATTATTTTTTAAAATAAAAAGTATCGTATGTTACTCCTAGTACCTCCAAAAATATGTGTACAAAGTTTCATGATGATCGGTTAAGTAGTTGTTGCATGAAAACGTAACAAACAAAATCACATTCACATTTATGATATTAGTAGGGATATGTTTTTTTTTATTATATTACATTACAAGATTATAATTAACTAAAAAACAAAGAAATATTTATACGATCCAGTAGTAATTAAGTACTCAGTAAAAATAAATTATTTTCACAAAACTATAGTAGTGCTGCTAATTTAGAAATAATAACGGAAAATCACTTCATTTGAACCGTTTCCCCGAAACATTAGGCGCATTTTCAAACAATACAATTTACATGTGTATTATATATTTTATATTTTTCGTGTGATTAATGGAATAAAGTTCACATGCAATATCGATATTACAAACCGACTACAGCTTAGAATCTTCATGATATATGTTAAAATCACAAAATAAAGAACGGTTTCATTTCATTCATATTAATGCAAGACTGTAATACGTGTAGGCTTTTAATAGCTTATGAAATCGGAACGAAATTTGATAAATAACTTTTAAAGAAGTTATCGTTTGACGATTAAAATGCCTGAAGGCAATAGAAAATATTTTCCCTTTACTAAACAAACTATTTTTAGTTAACTTATTACGATTATGTTTTAACGTAAACGAAATATTAAAAAAAAGTATTGCCTAGAGCTAAAATAATTATCGAAATTATCTGAGACTTCACGTACTCGGTAATATAAATAAAATCAATTTAGTCACCTTGACACTAAGTCAAGATCGTTGAACATCGTTAGCCTCTACTGTCAAAATCTGAACTCTTCTCTCTATCAGATTAAAAATCATCAACGACAATTTTGTTATTTCTGATAACCGAGACTCAGTCTCTGCAACATCGATAGTATGCCGAATGTCTTTTAGTAAAACCAATTTAGTCTTATATGTCATCAATGCCATCAATTCCTTTGTATATGCTGAAGAATTATGACTTTCAACAAATATTTATGCTTATAAACAATTAAATATTTTCAGTTATTAAATTCTTGTAGGGCTTTTTCATTTTCTATTTCACAGGTGACAATGTGCGGAGTCGCCCGCCCGGCAGTCGCTCTTCGCTTGTCGAGTAGGCGGGACGCGTCCGTCGACTGGTAATGGAAAAGCAACCGCGATGTACTTCGCAACCAAGGTTTCCGCACGATATCCTGTGGAATCGCTCAGTGCAAATTTCTAATAAATAATTATTTTAGTGACGAAATTGTGTTTTAAAAAAAACTTTAAATTTCATAACAGTTTTTAGTGAATTTAATTTAGTATCTTATCTTAAAACGTCATGTCTGTTAACAATATGAAATTGATGTTTTTGATAATTTTTTATATTCAGCTATATTTATCTTTCCCATACTATGATAGCTCAGATGTGTGTGCACGGAGTACAATCTTACAACACTCAAAGAGAATAAATACAATGCCACTGACCTGGTTTCACCTTGCCTTGAGCTTGGCGGCTCTGATGAGGACAGCTGGAGTTGTTCCCTACGTGCACGTAGGTCTGGAATACGAATCCTGGGATTGATGGCTGCTTCTTCCTTATGATTGCACAGTACGACTGCCTGTGCACGGCCACCGCGGTTAAGAAGAACAGTCTCAAGTAGCACGGCTACTTCAATCCACTATGATAATTACGTGTGAGATTTGGCAGCACGGCTGCCTAGTTACGATGATTGACCACTGACTTCACTTGACTATCCACGAGAGAGAGTTGCTGGGAGCGAGACCTCGACTCAACTGAACTGCCGCGCTCGCAGCAGGTTACTCGTAGACCAGTGAAAAAGTAAAACATTGACCTACCCTCCATTGAGAAATTGCAAGATCGAACATACCCCCCACCAAAATCATCGTGATGATTTTAATGAGAAGCCCTAGCACACACACATGGCAACGAAACATAGGGGTAGACTCATTACGAATATAATTACGTTTGCTTTCTATTCTCAGAATAGACCTAGCAACTAAAATAAATAATTACGAATATTAAAATATAATTACGAATATTAAGACATAATTACGATATTCTCCTAATTAATTAGTATTGTGACACTAATAATTAGAAATAATAATGAAAAATATTAACGGTTATGTAAGCAACAAAAAAAAAAAAAAAAAAAAAAAAAAAAAAGAAATATAACGATATAACGAAAAAAAAAATAAATAAAAAAAAATTACGTTGATTTAGGAAGTGGGCATATCTTATTGACTGGGCGTTTTAAAAAACCCTTTGACGTTTTTAGCGTAACAACCCTGATGTGATTATCAGGTCCGGGATGTACTTGATGCACTCGAGCAAGAGGCCATTGTAATGGTTTACACAAATCTGATTTGATTACGACGACATCGCCAATTTTAATGTTGTCTTTTGACTGATGCCATTTCACTCTTTGTTGAAGAGTGTGCAGATAGTCATTTGCCCAAGTTCTCCAAAATGCTTGAGATGTACGCTGAATGTACTGCCAACGTGTCAATTTGGTTATATTTATGTCTTGAAGATTATATTCAGGCACACTTAACAAGGCCTGCCCGGTGAGGAAGTGCCCAGGGGTAAGGACTTCACATTCATCGGGAGCATCAGAAATATGGCTGAGCGGCCTAGAATTCAGAATTGCTTCAATTTTACAGAATGTGGTTGACAGCTCTTCGAACGTGAGACCTTTATCGCCTATAGCGCGGTATAAATGATACTTAGCCGATTTAATGCCCCCACAGGCCACCCATATGAGGTGCACTTGGAGGGTTAAATTTCCATTCAATATGACGGTTACAGCACTCATTGTATAAAACATCATTAGATGAATGTAAAAATTGTGTAACTTCATTTAAATGTTTAGCCGCAGCAACGAAATTAGTTCCACAATCAGAATAAATGCAGGAACATAATCCGCGACGGGATACGAATCTATCTAGAGCGGCTAAAAAACAATCAGTAGTTAAGTCAGAAAGTACTTCGAGGTGAACCGCTTTAGTGGAAAAACAAATAAATAAGCATAAATAGGCCTTATGTATTTTAGCATTTTTACGTAAACTTTCCTTAATATAAAAGGGGCCTCCGATATCACAGCCGACATGATTAAATGGCTTTTCAGGACGAACACGAGCGCTAGGTAACTCACCCATATACGGCTGAACGGAAACCGGTTTACATCTAAAACAAGTTACGCACTTTGACAACACTGACCGAATGACACTGCGCGCAGACAAATATGTTTTCATAAGAATACTATGTAATGTACGAGGGCCAACGTGAAGATACTTCTTATGATAATACTCGATCAATAAAACAGTTACGTGACATTTTTTAGGCAATAATAACGGATGCTTACAATTAAAAGATAGATTTGACTGCGACAGCCTACCCCCCACCCTGAGGAGTCCGTGACAATCAATAAACGGTGAAAGTTTTTTAAGTTGCAAATTTTTACAACTTTTATTCCTAATATCAACTATTTCTGAATTAAAATAAATGGTTTGAACAACCCTAATAATTACGTCATGTGCAGCTCGTAATTCACTAAATGATAAATTACTATAATTACGTTTGTTTTTTACTAATTTACAATTATTATAAAATCTATAACACCAACCAATTACGCGATTTAATTTATTAAAACAAGAAAAATTAATGAAAACATTTTCAATGTTATTTAGTTCAGTTTGTGCTAATAAAGCAAAAGTATCAACATTAGATTTTAATTCTAATATATTGGAATCATTTGTTATATAAAATTGTGAAATTGGCCATTTGTTTACATGATCGTGTAGCCAAGACGGGCCATGAAACCAGTTATTAGCGCACGACACTAGTTGAGACGGCCAGGCGCCGCGCGAGCATATGTCGGCTGCATTGTTTTCGCTGTTTACATGATACCAACAAAGAGGCGGCAATAATTCTATCACCTTAGATACTCGACTTGATACGAATGTTTTTAATCTATATGGCGGTGTTTTTAACCACGCAAGTACTACACTGGAGTCAGTGAGTGCAAATGTTTCATATTTTAATTCTTTACAATTGTTTATGATGAGTAAATATAGCTTAGAAAGCAGCACGGCTGCCATTAATTCTAAGCGTGGAATTGATAGTGGTTTTAAAGGAGCTACTTTAGTCTTGCTAACGAGCAATTGTACTTTGCTTTCGCCTATATTGTTTACACTCTTAGCATAAATACAAGCACCGTAACCACGTGACGACGCGTCACAAAAACCTATAAATTGTATGTATGTGAAATTATGCGATAATAAATGACGTTCAATTTTTAAATTAGAAAGTTGCGATAAATCATCAATAAATTTGACCCATTTATTTTTAGATTCACTCGGTATTTTATCGTCCCATCCTATGCTCAGTTTCCAAAGATCTTGTAAAATACATTTTGCAATAAAAGTGCAAGGCGCTATAAAGCCAACTGGGTCAAATATGCTTGCAAGTAATTTTAAAACAGATCGTTTGGTATTTACGGTATCAATAAAGGAATATTTAAAACAAAAACAATCATTTTTAGGCGACCATTCTAGGCCTAGAACCTTATGAGATGAGTCATCGTTAAAGTTAATATTTTTATTAGGCAATAAATTATTTAATAAGCTGTTGTTGCTACTGGCCCATTTGTGTAAAGTAAATCCTCCTAAATTTAATAATGATATTAATTCCTGCTGTATATTGTACGCTTCCTCCTCACTGTTAACAGACCAAAGTAGAATCTCGAAAAAACCTTCACGAAGTAATTTACTCGCGTTCGGGTATCGAGCGCCCTCATCGGTTGCTAACTGAAGCAGTGTACGAACTGCTATGAATGGCGCACTACGTAACCCATATGTATTTGTATTTAATTCATAAGTTTTTATAGGATCAGATGGATTTTCGCGCCATAAAATATGTTGATAACAACGTTCAGATGGGTCGATTAACACTTGTCTATACATTTTAGATATGTCGGCAGAAAAACATATTTTATGTAATCTAAATTGCAAGATTATTTTAAGAATGTCGTGATGTAGGTTCCCACCAGTTAAGAGTAAATCATTCAATGAAATTCCGTTATCAGTTTTTGCGGAACCATCGAACACAACACGCACAGGTGTTGAACTGTTATTTGTGCGTACTACACAATGATGAGGAATGTAATTTTTAGTTTCACTCCCACTGTACACCCCCATATGACCTAGCTGCTCGTACTCGCGCATGAAATTAATATACGCGGTGTATAACTCGGGCGCGCGCGACAAGCGACGCTCCAACTGCAAGAAACGTTTGAGCGCGCTGTTGTACGAGTCACCCAACTGCGGATGCATAGGGTTGCGCAACAAGGGAGAAATATATCGACCTTCACTATTACGATAATGTTTTGTTAAATAAATGTCTTCGGCAATTTTATCAAGAGGATCGCTAGGGATGTCACACGGTGAACTCTCAACCTCCCAAAACTTATGCAGATAGTTACTTATGACGTCATCATCACTAGTGTACGACACTAAGTTTGATGTTGACGTATGTACTATATTTTTATTGGAGTTTGTGTTTGCTAATTTACCAGAAATTACGTAACCAAAGACACTATTTAACGCAACAGGAAGATTGCTATTTATTATTAACCTTTCTCCGTGATAAATATAGGGGAAGATGTCACCTGCTAAGATTATGTCGATAGGCGAACATTTATGAAACTCTGGATCCGCTAAAACCAGGTTTTTATATTCGTTTACAACTGACTTTGGAACATTTATATTAGGCAGATCTGATGTTAATTTATGTAAAACAACAGCATCTATATTAAACGTGATGTTGAGATCTTGTCTCGATTTTATTTCACATGAGACTACTCCATAATTACGAACATGTTCGCCAGCCAAACCAAAAATATTTACTGAACATTTACGCGTAGACAACCCTAGGCGTTGTAAACAACGTCGCGAAATAAAGTTCGACTGCGCGCCGGAATCTATAAGTACCCGACATGGATGATTTTTTCCAAACGCGTCAAGTATGTAAACAACTGCGGTACCCAGAATGACATTGTAATTACCATCGTTAGAAAGAGAGGTGTTGCATGATGATTGGTCGGTTTTGTTATCACAAGAAGTACGTTCACGGGCCATAGTTTTTGTTGATTGATTTGTATGTAAAAGAGCATGATGGGATTGTTGACAAATAAAACATTTAAATTTACTGTTTAAACAATTATGACATAATGTCAGTGCATTAGCACGGCTAATGCGTTGTGAGGGAGTTAACTTACGAAATGATTCACATCTATAAATTAAGTGATCTTTGTTACAATGTAAACAGCTTATTTTATTTTCAGCAAATTGTGAATGAGATTTTGTGTTGAAGGGTTTATTATAATTTTTATTATGAAAGTTTTTATTATGAATTGGCTCTTTATATTTAAATGATGAAGTATTTACGTTGTTTGTGTCAAAAGAATGCGTCGTGGAATGCTCTAATACTTTTATGTGTTTGTGTAAAAATGACATCAATTGTTCATAACAGGGAACCGTTTTTTGGTCGATCTCCTGTTCGAACAATCGATGCGTGTCCCTATCTAATGCCTTAAGGGCAATATGACACAAAATATAACTAGATAAATTATCGATGTTTAGTGCTTTCAATGCCTTCACGGAGTTATCGAAAACATCTAAAAATTTAGATAAATTCTCAGACGATTCCCTTTTGATTGGTATAAAGTTTAACATTTTATCGAGATATCGCCCGGCGAGAATTCGTTGATCTTTGTATTTATCTAGCAATGCATTCCAGACTACCTCATAATTGTCTGACGTAATAGGTACGCTTTTTACGATATTTAGGGGTGTGCCAGTAGTACACGACAATAAATAATGAAATTTATCTATATTTGAGATATTAGGTTGGTCGTGTACTAGGGAACTAAATGTTTCGAGAAATGTAGGGAAGTTTTCGATATTACCGTCAAATGTAAATAATTCAATTTTTGGAAGACGCGGACGCGCTTCTGGAACTTTCGATGTACCCTCATTTGACACAATATTTTTATTTTTAGATATACATTTTTTAATTTGGAAGTACACTTCATCGAAACTCTCAAGTTCGCTGAAATTTAATTTGGCATCGACATCTATGTAACATTCTTGGTCATATATGCTTTGAATGATGTCCTCAAACCTATTACGAATTTCGTCTATTTCAGCTGAGCGCACCAAGAACATCTCACGACAATCAGGGTCATTGACCTTTATGCTGAGGTCATAAACTTTTTGTAATTGACAAAACGTTCGTTCTTTTAACATTATTAATTTTTTTATTTGTTTATGGGCAGCGATTTCGCCCTTTGATAATGCCCTATCGTCATCCCGTGACGCCATTTTTAAACTACCTTCAAATTTTTAATAATAAGGAAATTAATAATTACGAATTTAATTACGTGGTAAAAAATGATGAATCCGGCTCGAAGGACCAAAATGTGGGGGATAAATAGCTTCAATATATTCAGCTATATTTATCTTTCCCTACTATGATAGCTCAGATGTGTGTGCACGGAGTACAATCTTACAACACTCAAAGAGAATAAATACAATGCCACTGACCTGGTTTCACCTTGCCTTGAGCTTGGCGGCTCTGATGAGGACAGCTGGAGTAGTTCCCTACGTGCCGCGGTTAAGAAGAACAGTCTCAAGTAGCACGGCTACTTCAATCCACTATGATAATTACGTGTGAGATTTGGCAGCACGGCTGCCTAGTTACGATGATTGACCACTGACTTCACTTGACTATCCACGAGAGAGAGTTGCTGGGAGCGAGACCTCGACTCAACTGAACTGCCGCGCTCGCAGCAGGTTATTTGTTGTACATCTCTGCTCCTTCCTATACCCGTCTTTTAATTTCTGAATACTATGATTCGTATGATTCGCGTATTATAATCTCTTACAGTTATATGACCACAACCCAACATCTTGGGCTTCTCCCAAGGCATCTTATGTCAATATTTTTTTCAATTATCACAAACTTCTAGTAAATGTCGACTTTTTCTGTGTGGTCATTATGATAACAATCGGGATTAATTCTTGAAGTCAGTATATCTTACTAATATAATTATTGCATCGTATTGTACACACATGTCAGATGAATTCATGTCAGATGACAAATTAATTATAGCCATAACAGTATTATTGCTTCGGGTTTCCGTTTCATCCTAACAAGGACGCATTTGAAATAATCTCACATTATTTTGTTACCTATTATTTATTTATTTCATTACCTACTGATTGTTTATCTTATGAATTAATAGTTAATTATATCAACAACGTAAAATAATATACAATTTATATTACAGACTACTTCCTTCGTCCAATAGCTTCTAAGAATTAATTAGCAAAACAAAGGAAGAAATAAGGAGAGGAAAATTAAGGTACGTACTAAAGAAAACAATACATTCTCAATCTTATTGCAGAATCTCAAGGCTAATATAAATCAATTGAATATATATTATTGTTTTTTTTGTATATAAAAGTTTGGGAAGCTGTGCAAGTAAAATGGGATCGTAGTAAGTATACCCTACACCTTGTTTTAAGACCCCGATGTAACCTCCTGAGACCTAAGATATCCATTTAATCCTGTACGGTGTATTAACTTTGAGTACCTTTGAAATTTAATTATAAATGAATTTTGGGAACTAAGAGGTTGTCTCTATACGAATATCTATGCGCATTTTAAGTAATACAAAATTAAATGCAATTTACTTTACTAATTTAAATAACTTGTTTTTTTATTATTATTTACCCAGCGATTTAAATTAAGTAAAACATGTTCAAATAAAACCACAGAGAACAGAATAACATCTGAAAAACAATTATACGCTATCTATGAAAGCAACTTAACAAAACGCTTTCTATTTTGTACAATCGCATACAACTAAGAAGGACAAAAATATTATTTTTTAAAATAACAACTGAATGCACTGAACTACCCTGTATATTGTATAGTTATTGTTAGTAACAGTCAATTATAAGACAATCAATAAAACATTTGTTAACTCAAAAAGTGACCTAAGAACTTAGGCCGGTGTTCAGAAATAACACTTGATAGTAGTTTGATCTGTGATCACCTGTGGGCTTATCACGAATTTAGTCTGGCTTTCGAGTCGAGCTGTCACAAGTAAAATGGATCCGTTACCAATCGGGATCATGAATTTTTACTAACGACTAACGAGCACCAGTAATCTATCAAATGAACGAAAGATCGAGACGTTCGAAAATTAACAAAAAGTATCTAAAATATTGTAGTTCCAAATCCACACGCGGTGGCGCTGCTCAAATTTCCATACAAATCGCTTGAAGCGAACTCGGTTCGAAAGCCAGACTAAAATTCGTGATAAGCCCACTGATCATTACTCAAATTAATTATATTCCATTTTATGCAGTGAAAATTATTTACTAAAAATAATAAATCTTTAAACACGGCAACCATTAGGCAGTAATCAAAATAAAATAGTAAATCATATCTTGCAATTACTTATATATCAAACATCCAGTTTAAACATTAATTCACATTTTTTCCTTTCTATTGACGATTGAAACGATTTCTTACAAATGCGTGTAACAGAACGTAATGACAGCTAGGTGACAGTAGACAGTTGCAATGGATTATTATCATTGGTCTAAAATCACATCAACAAATTTTCAAGGATTTGATTAGTCTATTTTGTTTCATATGACTGAATGACATTTGATCTCTACTCAGAATATCTCTGTTTGAGCGTACATGATTGTTCTTAAGCATCTAAAAATGTCATAATTGCATTATTTCGCACAAATGATTCTATCAGTAAGCCGACCTGACTTAAACCAGAATTGAACTATCGGCCTTAATCAATAGGTAGTTTCAACGATTTATGTATTGTTCGGAAAGGGCAAGCGGGTGTTCACTGTTTAATGCTCCCAAAGTAATGAAGATAAAATATATAATAGTCCCCATGGGCCACATTGTACATGTTTTACTAAACCCGAATTCAAGTTCATTTGTGTGGTACGTATTGAAGGAAAACGTCGGAAGAACTCTAGCCTCTACTATTAAAGTAAATATATTTATTATTTTTGTGTTCTCATTCAGTACTTATAATGTTAAGCTTGGTAAATTTCTATCGCAGATAAATGTGTGTAAGCTAGAAGCACCTCCATTATCCCGGCTTGACAACACACTCACCAGGTTCAAGACATAATTATATCGCTATACACCTGGCTTTCTTTTAAGTTAATCATGAAATGCGAAATCACGGGGATTACAATTGAAAGCGATGGTATTAATTCATGACGTCAGCCTGGGATGAGAACCATCATTAGTCTTTAACTGCTCTATTCTGATTAGTGCAAATGTTGGCAATCGCAACCTCTTTTTGATATTTATAAGATAAGACTGTCAATGTCAATGGGTCCCAATAAAATTGAAAAGAAAAAAGTGGGTTTATGTTTGCACGGACTCAATATTTGCAAAATATCTGCAATGTTTGGTGTCAGAAGTGGGATCTGCAATAGCAAGAAATAGAAATCATTTTTTATTATTAAAATAACTTTAGATATTTTTCTTAGTACTTATTTTCATTGCAACAATTATCTAGTTTATTTTTATTATCTAGTTTCAATGTCTCAGATGCAAGGAGCGTTCTATTTTTAAACCCGCTTCAAAATGTTCGTCCAATAAAAACATTCGCATTGTTCCACGTTCGTGTTCGTCTCAAGGCATAACATTATAATGCTATTTTTATATAAATATATTTTATGTATAAATTTAGTTTTTATAAAGATATGTAAACATGGTCTCTAGTATATTTAAAAATTGACCCCGAATACAACAGATTCTTCTGTTTATTCATACATTGTATTTTCGTTCTTTAAATATATAAGTACAAGGAACAGTGTGAGGACAGTGCACAATACATTTAAGATTTATTATTTCCCGACTTGCCATTGTTGTGAGACGGCGGATATGTCATAAAAACAAGCAGGCTTCCGCTTTCCACTCGTCTCAAACGCACGACAAAAACATTGATAATAATATCTGAAATTATTCGCGAACATGATTTAACTTATTTATTGTTAAATACTTATTGCGGTTTTTCTTAAATTTCGATCATTTGTGTATAATCACTTAAATCGTTGCAAAAAAAAAATAATTGTAATTCGCGAGGTTATTACGTCAAAACTATTGAAAGGATTTAATCGTGGTTTTGTATATACGTACTAAGGATCCTTTAATTGTTGATACATACTACTATACACACATCTAAAAGATAGTGTACGTCGACTATATGGGGCAATTCGTAGCCATAATAGTATTATATATTAGTTTAGGATACTTAGCAGTTATTTTACTTCTTGCTACAGTACAAAGATCGTACTCAACAACCACAAAGAATAACGTCGTTAAAAACACACCCCTCTGAAAAAACTACCCGCATTAACGCCACACTGTTTTAAAATTGTTTCCCTATGCGGTTACCCTTCGACAGTTATCTGACAGCTGTCACTTTGTCCTTTAGACAAAAGAAACCTTTCACTGGAAGGAAATTACAACGGATATTGGCATTATTTCACTAGAATTTACCTACCCTCGGCAGTAAGTACAGTTGCCAAAAGAATTGTTTTGTTGACTACTGACTTTCGTAATTTTCATTTTATTTATTTATTACGTATTTCGTAAATGTTAATAGTCTTTTATACGGAACATTTTTTGGTTCTGCTAGTCACCGATAGGTTCGCATTGATTCGTTCTATACAAAAAAACATTTGACACTTACGAAACAGTCGCGTTAGGGACACTAGTCTCCACTAGTCTTTATTAACTTGGCAACTGTTACATTCGCTCATAGATTTTTCGGCATGGTAAACAATTTATGCGCATGACTGTACATTAACTACGGTAAGCCTCAACAATTTATTGGATTTGCCATCTTGTCGATATCTTTATTGTAGACTGTTTTGGAATTTATATCTTTCCTTGTTTTTGCTCCTAACTATAAGTCAAATTAATTTGATAATTATTTAGTTGTGATAAATAGATAACTGCATAAACATTCGGTGATTTAAAAAGTATACCATATAATAAACAATAAAACTAACAAAATTTAATGCACTTAACAATATTTCTACATTTAAATTAATATAATATTTCGTGAGAATTGATTAATAGCGTTTTATTTTTAATTTGTGTTATTCTTTAATTCTCTAAGGCAAAGGGAAATAACCTATACAGCTTAATATATTTAGAAATAAGTTTTTCACCGAATTTCGCAAGAGTTTCCGTTTCAAACTATATTTCTAGTACATTTTCAACGTTCCATTTCACCAAAAGAAACTAAATGTATATATTATACTAATGTAGACATTATGGAGACATTTTCTGGACGATTACCGTCTCGAGTCACTAAGCATTTAGTTATAGCAAGACCACTTGGATTCGCGCCAAAATCTGAAAGCATATACATACTTTACCTTAATTCAAAAACTGGTACCTACATACACACTCACGATTTTATTTCTTCACTAGCAATAAATTCCCAACATTGTATGAAGTAATACAAATTTCAAAACACTCCCACTATCCTATTAATATGGTAGGATCTTCAAAATCACAATTTTACAGAAGAGCGATTTAAAGTTGTTAATGTGCATTGTTTGTGTAAACTCTTCGTTGTTATATTGAGTATCTCGGAAACCATTGAGAGTTTTTTAATGAGATGGAGAATTATATTTTGAAGCTATTTCAACAAAAAATTGTATATTGCCAATTGCAAATTAATAGGAATTAACGATGTATGAAATATTAAAAATAATTATAACAGTTTTTTACTTTATGCTACGATGTGCAATGTTTAAAAAAAAATGATTACTCGAAACAGTTGGGTTAAAAACCTCGATAGTCGATACGGTCAATTGGGCAATTTGTTTGGGGCAGGCTGTGAGTGGCCACCCCTTTCACAAGTTTAAATAGAATGTCAATCAGATCGCATATCCCCACACACACACACACACACACACACACACAGTACGTGTGCGTGACACTTTTACCCTTTTTCCCTTTGATTACGCAAAATGTCTTTATATGCTCGTAACTACGTTCGGAGTGCAGCGGAGCATGTCACTTGGTAAATACTTACACGCGAATTATTTTTCTTTTAAACATACAAACAAATAATATCTAATTATTTTTAAAAATATTATTTTTATTGTATTGGTTTCAAAAGTAGTTAAAGTTAAACAATTTTGTGTTTTTAATTTTTTTTCAAATTTTAATCTTTAATTTAATTTGCGGATTTGTAGATAAAAATAAAACCTAAATACAATTACAGTGAAAATACTGAGAATTGAAAAAAATTGCACAAAAAATGCAATTTAACGTAAACCCTGAGTCCACAGAATCTCATCACAACAAAATTGTTGAGAATTTCCCAAATATATTTGATTAAAAGTTTTGATTGGATAAAGTTGCACGTATAGGTCGAGCACGTGTTCATGTGCATCGTTTTTACACACATAGGTATATAAGCGCCTGTGTTTTGTATGTTTAATTAATAAAATTTGATATTTTAATATAATAAATCAATTAAACATTAATTTTATTTCAAGATACAAATAAGACAAAAACAGTAATTGCGTTGTACGCAAAAACAAATTGTATTAAATTAAATAAAATAGGACTATCTTTTGTTTTTGACGGTTACTTATTTTGTATCAAGAATTCAACTTTGGAACGCGTCGTTGGCGCCAACGTTGAACTTTTTCTCTGGATACACGAAAGACATTCCAAATTCGAAATTATATGCGGAATGCTTCTTTCTTTTTGTTCCTATCGTTGTTATTGTATCAAAAGCAAATGTATTTGGATATTTATACATACACATATATACACATTCATATATACATAGACATGATAATAATAAAACTAATTAGAATATTATACGTCTTGTTTAATTATTATGATTGAACGTACACAATAAACTATCTAATTAGTAAAACGCAAACAAACTATAGGAAGATGGAAAACAGGACAAATATTTATTAATATTATCTGCATGAGATGAATCCGGGAACAGTAATTCGGTGAGTCAATACTGTTGATTACAAATCACACTTACCCTATTACTAACTTGTTACATCGTCATACGTTTAATGTACCTAAGAAAGTATAACCATCTCCTTTTAAATCCATAAATTATTTTTCCAGTAAGTACTATTATTATTATTATTTATTTATCATAGTTAAGTGTTAGCACTAAATTTATTTCGTAATAACTTATAACGTATAAATAAATCCACGACAGATACCGTTATTGGTTTATGAGGAGATTATCTCCTGCAGGCGGCATAATCTAAATCGAAGGCAGACGCAATGAATACTGAGTGGACGAACCAATCCGCAGCATATCAGACTCATGATCTATTTGAAAAATAAATTAGCTAGATAATGCATTAAATATTATAGGATATTTTTAACTCGAGGCAATTTTTACCGCTCAACTAAATGTTCAATTTGACATTTGACGATTCAAGTCATTACCTGTATAAAACGTCATATCTATATTGCCACGTCGCGATACTCGAAGAGAATTGAATTTTTAAATAGTTTTTAAATAGTAGAAACTAGAATTTGATAGAAAATCGCAGAGACGCTAATATAATCAAAATATTAAATTAAAATAACGCACTCATTCGTAAAATATAATATTTCTAATAAAAGAGCGTTCATGCGTTGAAAATGAAATAAAAATCAATTTATTTTTGTACGTCTCGACGGTTTTTATTAGTTTTATTTCCAAATGTTCACCTCTAAATCAAATATTTTCATGTCTGCGAAGTTGGCCCCTCATTTTAAAATTAAAGAAAAAAACCAAGCAGAGTTCTGGTAGCCCCGCTTAGTAATATAGAGTTCTCTATTAATTAAAAATCCGTTGATTAAAGTGGTCAAAGCACAAATTAAAGTTAACTGCACGATTTAAAAAATTCATGAAGCCATAACTCTATATTTTTAGTCTTAAAAAGACGGTACGTAATAATTCACCCGATTGTATATACATATTTAAATCGTAGGTTAAATAAAACAGGGTACGATCGGAATAAACCTCCAAAACCAACTTAAGTTCACAAAAATGTATCCGGTCTCACGGGAGGGAGTCTTTCCCACCTCCGTCTGACTACTCATGTACTCCTAATTCAATATTCAAGCGAGTGAAGCGAAGTACCTCCTCTTGAGTAATTTAAATTTTCCGTTTTGATCCAAGTTTAAATTTACTTTAAAGGTCAGACCACATGCGCGCGTCTCATGCGTTACATTACTATATTTGTATATGTGCGTAAGTTAACATAATAATTTATTTACATTACTTTTACGAGTTAAAAAGGAACCATAATAAAATTTAAATTTAAAAAACAACATGGGATTAGATTTAATACATTTAAAAATAATAATATTAAACTATAAAATGCAGAGTTACAAACATGTTGTAGATAAGCTCAGAATAATGCTTCAGTGAACGTCGAAAGCAATTTTCAAGAGACTTGCGAAATAGCAAATCCTCACTACATAATTACGGTGTAGATGTTAACATTCCCTTGAATAGGTACTTGTACAATAAGCAGACTAAAACATCCTGTATTCACCTATAATATTAAATTTCATAACCTTAAACTTGGACATACTGCATTTCTTTCATCCAGAAATCAAACTTGAATTCTTCGCGGCGCCAACTAAAATATTGTTTTTATAATTTTAAAACAAATGAAAATAGAACATAACCAATTTTCAAATATTAAGCTCATAATAAAATATGTATTTTAATTCATGTTATTTATTGTTCTCCATAAATATTTACTATCTAACTCAAACCGTCATGTGAATTGTATTTTTTAAATATTATTTTATGTTATATTATTATTACTTATATTTTTGTTTTATTTGTTTATTAATTGATAAACGCATACAAAATTGCTACTATATACATAGGAAATTTACACCAAGCCTTCTAGAATTATTACTACCACATAAAAATACACTAAAATAACAAAATTCATTATTAAAATTGTAGCGCGACCAAAGCAAGACTCCAAATTGTTGTTATCAATCTCGATTAAGTTTCGCACAAGAATAAACCTACGCACTTATACAATGTAGTGAAGTGACTCTATGCTTCGTGGAATAATGTAATCTTAGCTTGTTATTTTAAACCTGTTACCAAGTTTGGAGGAAATCTATTATTAAACTTAATAATGCTTAGTACGTTAACATTACTTCATTTTCTAGTATCTTTGAAGATGCTACTGAACATAATTAGGTGCTACGAATGATTAAAAAAAAAATTATGTTACATATTTACTTATCGAAAAATGTCTACAGAAAAGTTAGGAAAAACCACGTTCAAAAATTTTTAATTAATTCTTCGTTTCATATAAAAAAAAGTGTAAGTGTCAATGAAAATAAATCTAATAAATGTGACATCAATAATTTTGATATATAATGTAAGATAAATTTAACACAAATGAAGTCGTGGGGTAGAGCTAGTTTGTGGATATGTTTTGTGATGATGTGATAAGTAGCGACACATTGCTACTTTCTTTGGGTATAGGAAGTGCTATGGAGAGGGCAATTCGGTTGAACATTTGGAGACGAAAATGTGGCATTAAGTATTGTTACTTTTAAATTTATTTTAAATCCGTTTTTGATTTGTTTTTAGAAGAGAAATAAAATATACTCAAAACAATTGAACTAAAAAGAAACAATCAGTAAACGGATTTACATTAAATTGTAAAATAGACACAAAAATATTTTAACTCCTTATATAAATTATTAAAACTATTTCAGACATATAACTCTTTACAAATATTCTTGAGTAGAAACGTCTGAAAGCTATTTTCAGAGCAGAGGAGGGAATTTGCAATATACTTGAATTTCCTGTAAAGATGTCTCTGTAAATAACTTTCAGCTTCCTTTGTAGCAAATGCATCAACGCCATTTTGAAACTTTAAGATAGTGGGATTCATAAGTAAACCTGTTTGGGTTTCATGTTTACATTATAAAAGTGAATTTAAAACATACTTTTACGACTTAATCAGTTTATTTTTAATGACATTTTCTTGCGATCTTCTTCTCATCATATGCCTTTCCGAAGACATGGTAGGATCTAAGGATGAGCAAATGCACGCCTATAGTACCCATGCTAATAAATTATTTACATTTCATTTCATACACTAATACCGTTTATTTGAAAAACAATTTTTTCAAAAAAAAAAAATTTATTTGAAACGTATTATATTTAATCCCAAAAAATATCTTAAATATTTTATTATACAGAAATACATTCCTTTTTCCTTATACGTGTACAGAATTAAACAATTTAATTTAATCCATTTCTTATTTATAAAACACGAGACAGCATTAGTGGACTTTTTAATTCCATTCACGTTCAATGACAGAATTGAGAAGCAAGAAAGCAGAGGGCTCATTTATGGAAATTAAAGTGTAAACAAAAAATATCTGGGGGCCTACCCATAGCTCACAGATTTATTTTTCTTTCTATACTATTTGTATAGTACAGCCATTCTCAAAGTGTGTTCCGCGGAACCCTAGGGCTAAAATACTGCAAAAAATACCTACCAAAGGGAGATTATAAGGTTACATCTAAATATTCCAACTAAATATTACGTAATATTACATTGCAATGTGATTATTCATAAATACATATAAATCAGTTTTTTTATAAAAAGCCAAAAAAGTTTGAGAACCGCTGGTATAGTATATAGTTCTTATCAAACACGTCACGATCACTATACTCTGGATTTTGGATTTATGGAAGACGCTTTCATGTTCTTTATATTGATAATAAAATGTACAATAAAATGTCACTATTTATACAACTATAAATTATTTGAACATGAATTTGTCATTTTGTCACGCGTCTATTATAAAATGAATTTATCATAATTAATGAAACTTGTTCACTTGATCCCGGAGTAGGCCTCCTACTAAAACTTGCGTAAAAGAGAGAATCGACTCTTGATAGAGAAAAACGATTTTTAATTAAGGTTTCAAAACTTCCCCATCAATCGTGTTTAGTTACATTTCGATTTATAGAAACTTTTTAATTCAATATTTGATCTCCTAATTTATCTACTCTTATTCTCTTAATTTTTATAGAATATAATTAATAATTTTATAGAATAATGTATATAATTGTAAATTGTATTTTAAAAAAATATCAAGAAGTACCTATCCAAAGTCCATCTATTATGACCAATCTCATGACTACATACGTACATTATATTATAGTTTGAGATAGCTCGTTTCTATGCGCACTAAGAACGAAGCTAGTTGCCATAAATCCATGCCGCTACTTTGATAGAATTTTCACTATTTACTAAAACTAAACTATTTTGTGCTTATTTACATAATAAACAATTAAAAAAGAAAAGAAAAAATTAATTTGTTCCAATTTTATCACCTTCACCACCTACCTACACTTGTATACGAGTAAAATGAACAATTATAATTGATGAACAATAAAAATAAAACTAGTGTTTGCCCAGTGCAGTGAGAGCAATGCTTATTACATCATGTAGACAAGTGTCATTCGCGGCGTAATAACATCAGACTTGCAATTGACCGACCCAATCATTGACGAAGCAATTAGTAATCAATTATCTTTCATCAATTATTCACCAACACATGAGGTTAAACATAACTCGAACTAAATCAGATTTGTGTAGAATAACTGCGGGCAATCGCAATCAACTATATTGAGTATTGGCGGAACATCCTGATTCGATGCGCGATGTCGTTTTTATTTACTCGCTTTATATTGGGGCGAACTATCTCTATATATATCAACCTATATACCAAGTTTGATTTCAAACTATATTCTAGTAGATTTTTTAACAATTCGTTTATGTAGTTGTACTTTTTGTTCGTTAAAAATAAATTAATAGCTTAAATGTACAAGCTTAAAAATTTCGCTCTGTAAATTCAAGAAAAATTATAGATAAACTCAACCAAATAAATGAAATTTCAATTAAACAAAATAGTAACAAATATGTATCTATGTTTAAGGCATTCTGTGCACGAAATATTTTTTTGTCAAATCTTAATCAGCGAAGGTTCTGTATAATATGCCGTTTTCTCTAATATGGAGTTTAAGGTATGTCTATCATACCTTAGATCATGGGCGTAGCCAGCCATGGGCTCAGGGTGGGGCAGCAGTCTAAAATAATAAGTAACTAGCAAATACCCGCAGTCTTACCCCGGTTAATTTTTTCATACCAAAAGGTTACACCCGCACCCTATAGCACCCTGTATCTGTATGTATAATTCTAATTACCCAAAACAGATGATTAGGTTTTTAGATTTGTTTAGGTACCTTACAAGTCAGAGCCAGGGTGGGGCAAGTGCCCCACCCTGCCCCACCCTGGCTACGCCCATGCCTTAGATACTTTAATAACCAAATATTTAATAATAATTCTTTCCACGAAAATTATATTGTATAATCCAATAAAACAAAATATTTTGTCATTAAAAAGATTTATTATTATTTAACAAAATAAAGACGAAGTTTATCAAAAATAATTAGATAATATAAAGAAAAAAAACTACAACACTTTTTACGCTATAACACGATTGCTAATATCCAAAACTATAAAACACCCGGTA
Organism: Tineola bisselliella; assembly: GCA_028551675.1. Classification (NCBI taxonomy): domain Eukaryota; kingdom Metazoa; phylum Arthropoda; class Insecta; order Lepidoptera; family Tineidae; genus Tineola; species Tineola bisselliella. The sequence continues at coordinate 35,271 of JAPWLS010001293.1, forward strand.
AATAAAACATCAAATAAACAAACCTCGCAATTAAGTGAGAACTCCTGCCAAACCAATGGGAAAATTGGACGTCGGAGTGTAACAGAAAACTGAACGAAATTGGCAGCACACAAACTCAATAAACTCATTGACGTTCCACTCAACGAGAACAGAACTTATTCAATGGAATAATACCTATATCCTAAATATTTATTCTATCAAACGATTTCCCTCACTAGTTATAAGATAATGTATAAGATTAATTCGTATTTATTTATTTTAAGATATTAACAAGGACTGCAACTACGCTAATTTAATAAATTAAGTTCAAGTCCATGAAATGTTGCGTCCTCAAAAATGACGACCACACCATGCAATTAGAATAAAATTAAAAAGAAATAGAAGGTCAACATGTGTAACAGGCATTTATTAAATATATAAATTTATAACTATTAATAAAATATATTTAAACCCGATTTATTAAATTATTATAAAGTAGCAATTACACAACATAAGTTAATAAGCAAGGCTATCGTTATTGTGAGTGTTCATTTACATTTGTCGTATTATACAGTATAGCGCTATTAGTTAAACAACCAAAACCGTTAAGATAATGGAGGGGAAGTGTCAAAAACGAGCCGCCACGCGAGCTGCTAAAACTCTTGCAGATAATAACTTTTAAACGAAGTTTTCCTAAGATTAAACGCCTAATTTCCATCACCAGTTCAAATTATCTTTTCGCTAAGGAATACTTAATACGGAAAGTTAAATATTCGAATAATAAATAATCCTTATACGTTTAATATAAGGAGAATTTTGTTGTGAAAAATTACCTAAAAATTTGATAAGTTTTAATATACAATAATTAACTGTAAAATATGTTCCAACAATGCAAAATGTCACTATAGGATATCAGATATTGTGCAGCGGAATGAGGCTGTCCCCTTCGGCAACGTGACCATTGCATGTCCAGTTAAATTGAATATTGTACAAAACACAAAAGAGAAAGGATTTGCAATTTGCAAAAGGCCCGCGGTTATTTGCAATCCTCGAGAGAGTCTTTTAAAACACGATTTCGTTTCTATATTACGTTTTAATGTATTTATGCACATGCTGTTTAAATAAACGTTTAAATTATATTTATTTATGCTTAGATCAAAATTATGCGCTCACATTGTTCACCCTAATTGAAGGTCATCTGCTGAACAATTTATGCCAAGAATTATTTTTATCGTCGACCTTACACAAATTGACCTTCAACTGCATATAATGGGTGCAGGGGACAAGTAGGGCGAGGGTTCGTATCTGGGGCAGACAGTAATCTCTAAATCAGGTCGTCAACAACAATAAGTTCATGGTCCCTTTAATATAAAAATTATATGAGCACACTTTGTTCAATGACAACAAGGTTTGTGCAAATTATGAGTATGTATATAACAGACTTTAACTGGTACTCTAATTGAATTAATATTGTGCATTATACTTTATTCATAACAGTCGGGTATAGACCTTTTCAAGTAAAAAATCTTTATTAAAGATGTTAACGGTTTTTTAAGAAATAAAACCACGAATCCTAAATGGATAAGCACTCGAAGAAATAGAAACTATGATTTTTTGTGTTTAAAAATTAAAAACAAATTACAAATTACAGTCCAGGCAGTCTACTTTTTAACATGTTTTTTTTTTCAATTTAGTTTTTTGTAGTATTATTCTTGTGAGTAATATTAAACAAAAAAAAAAACAAGGATATTTTTCTTATAAAAAAATACTAACTGAAATAAAGTTAACACCAATTTCAGGAAGCGTATATGATTATTTACGTTTCTTCGGGGCAATATCAAAAGCAACATTTTCATAAAGATGCCTTTTTAGGATGTAAATATTCCCGTAACATATCCTGAAAGTAATATCGGGTGTGATATTACTGTTTGCTATATATCTCTACGTCATAGACGTTTTCGACATTGTTTTTTAAAGTTTCACTATTGAATTACTGATTTCGTGACTTTTTGTTAATATTAAATAACCTCTTGAATAATAAATATATTAGTATGTTAACAAAAAAACATTTGCCGCTCAGAATCACGCACTTATGGTTTTTACGTGGCGGTTTTTCGTTACGCAAATCTATATAAATGGGCCCATTTGTTCCGATCTTCCCCACATCGAGGACACCTGTGCTACACCCAATGATGATGAACTGCCGCGCGAGGACATCCCACATATTATATTAGCTCAATTTTTAAACACGAAAAAAAGATCCACCCAATTTCATGAAAATATTATCGCTCATGTTTTTCATTAGAAATGCTATTTTCGATTAAATAAAAATATTATATTAACATTTATTTTTCTACTAACTTTTACCCGCGGCTTCGCTCGCATTTAAGTCATTAAATAAGTATCAGAGATCATTTCAATATAAATGAATCAATATGATTCCAAACAGCTGAAACTATAGTCAGTTGGAAACTATAGTGAAAAATAATATATTTTTTAAAAAATAAATATATCCTATGTTACTTCTAGTACCTCCAAAAAAATGTGTACAAAGTTTCATGATTTTCGGTTATGTAAAAAAAAACATAACAAACAAACTCACATTCACATTTATAATATTAATAGGGATGATAACTATAACGATTTTATTTATTTATGAATTGCAATCATTTGAATTTGGAACGCGAATATTGGCGACAAAATGCCTTCGATCTGAAATTAGGCTATACATATTCACTTAATATATAAAAATAAACACACAACATATCTACATAAAAAACAATTTTACATTTACTTACAATAATTATATTGTTTTTAAAATCATTAATAATTAATGATATTTACTACATTCTTTTATTTGTGAAATATAATAGGCATTGTGCAAATAACACTACATCATAACTAATTTGGAGTTTTCCGAGTAATTTCGTTGAAACATTTTTTGGCAACGCTTTAATCCCGGGTCTGACATTAGCGATACCGGGGCCCGCAATGCAGAATTCCAGAGGCCGTTGTTCTTGCATGACCCAATTCACATTGACACTGCACCTTACCTAACACCTACCTGGGAACACTCTTTAAATCAATTTCGATTTAATATTATCTTACAAATTAAATTTATAATTTCGTTCAGAATATGCTTTTACAAAATTATGAATAACTGTCATTTGCTAATTATGTATATAAATTATTATTTTATTATAATATATTATTAATAACTATAGCAATAACAAAACGTTATAATCTCGCTCCGAGCGCAATTCACGAACAGCGTTCTTAAAATGCCGTATTGGATTAAAATAATATAATATTTCTTAACATTAATTAATTATTGTAATTTAATTTATTTTGTCATTTGTTTTTGATTGATTTCAATGAATCTATCTCATCTTTAATATTATTTTAATTCATATGCGATTGAATGAAGACTGTAGTAACCACATTGTTCTTACTATACCCTAACTTTACCTACGTTTTGTTCAACGTTGAAATATTATGTTTCTACCTATGTATGTATATAGTGCATTATAAATAAGCGACAGGTTACGTCTTTTATATAATTCTATATTATATGTCAGGCAGTGGCGACCTTAGAGGGTGGCGAACGGGGCAATCGCCCGGGGCCTCGCACAACAACTCAAGCAAATTTTAAAAAATATAGATAATGTGATATTGATGGACATGAATTGTATGAAGAACTGAATATGTGTAATACCTAAACCAAACAGCCATACATAGTTTTCACGAAGGACATAGGGCCTCGCAAAGACCTGCCGCTAAGATAAGATGTATATCTTAGAAGACGTCTATGAGTTTTATAACATTCCATTTAAATACATAAATACATTTCTCCTAACCCTAACTATAATCTAGAATACTATGGATAAGACTTCTACATAAGTTCTATACAAACTTAACAAGACAGAACTTTTTTAATAATATATTTATAATAAAATAAACAGCACCAACGATTCTGTAACATATATTCTACTCGTATACCTAACTAAACTTATTTTCTATGCCTCATCCAATTTTAATTTTTATTCAATATATTAAATAAACATTTATTATTTGAAGTAGAAACAATGAAAAACAAATTAACTAGTAAAAGTCAATATTTTGAATTATTATTTTTTTTCAGTTAAAATTTTAAACTAATACAGGCTTTGTGGATGAAAAAAGAAACTAGTATATCAGTAAAATAATGATTTAATTCTAACTTTTACAGAATATGGTCGTAGCTGAAAATAACTTCTCCGTAGGTTTTTACCGTGAAGGAAAATGTCACATATTAATGACTCTACTTTTCCACAAATACAAACCTGACGTTCTCCCTTTTTACGAAATTACTATTTATAAATAACACTAGTGACGTCACGTGACGTGAGTAATCTTGATTTAAGTGATAATTATGATAAAATAAGCATTCTCTATTTATAAAGACAAGTTTATAAATAACTTACAATTTTGACGTAATTTCAATTACATTAAAACTCAAAATTTCTATGAATACTTAATTATAATTTGTATTAAAAAGATCTTAATAAATATTTAAACTTAGAATATGATAAATTAAGCAAATAAATAAATAAAAACAATTGCTATCCATAAAAGTATTATTTAAAATTAGAACGCGACTGATAACATGGGGGATGTCATAAAAATATGTTTGTTGTTAAATTGATTCTTTTAGAAATAGAATTCTCATCTCGGTGTACGTTTAATATATATGACAATTATTTCGAAAACTATTTGAGTAAAAAAAATTAAAAAATACATATTTATTATTTATTTGTTCCAATTCGTGTGGAATAAAAGAGAATACATAATTCAGGAAAATAAAGCCTATGTTTTATTTATTAAAATCATTTTGTTGAGGAAATTGGAGTGTTTCAAAGTTAGCACTCCACAAGATCTCTGTTCCAGTTCGCTGAGTCCGAAATAAAGATGAGTCTGATATAAGCTCGTCTGTTTAAAAGAAATAAATAAACATTATACAATAAATAAATGTTTGTGTTTTGTGTGTTATATTATATGTATTATAAATTATATAATTTGTCTCTTTAATAATCATATATAGAATAGAATACAGCAATAATTCCATTATATTAACATGAAATAATTACAATAATAAAAATACATTGATTTATATAACGTCGCTCCATTTCTTTCTCCCCAACAATAAATTACAGTGAAAAGTCAATCAGTGCTGCTCCTAGGATATTGCGGAAACCTAAAGCTATTATGGCGAAAGCGAAATTTATCTCTGATGTAAGGAAACTTTTGAGGTAAACGTAAGAGTATCATAGTAAATAAAATACATTTTAAAATTATGTGATGTCTTATTATGGAAGGAAAACGAAAACCACCCCATATTCGCTCACACTCAAGAAGAAATGCAAGTTTAGGAGAATAATTCAACTCTGCCAACATATATCTTCAGTTGGCCTCCAAAAGTTGTTCGCTTTTGGTGGAGATGGTACGCAATTTTAATCAATTTTGTTTTCTTTTTATTCGCAATAAGGTTATAAGAGGTTTCGTTACCTTACGAAAATCCAATAGGCATTAATTCCCAGTTGAAACACTTATTTTAATCAAGTCCATTTATATTAAGTATGTAGGTCGCAGGAGTTCCAAAGCTATTTTGTGGCGAAGTAGCATACGTCTTAGATTTATCTAAATTAAGAAACAAGGAAGAAAGTAAGTAACCTTCGAAAGTCGATTTTCTTAGAGCTTAATGGAGTAATTTCTAGTAAAAAAACCTTTCAATATTTTTTAAAGTTTCTTGTTCATACATGTGGTAGAATTAATAAGGGAATAGACAACCAATTAGACTTTTCTCATTACCAATATCTTACTACTATTTCATTATTTATTGTGTTGTATTAAGCTAGACTGTGTTATATTAACTAATATTAAAGGTAAGAAAGATAAAACGAATGTGCAGCGCCAAGACAAACCAACACCAAAACAAACGTTTTATTATTATTATTTGTATTATTAATACTCAATACGATCTGCGGTCTGAAGCTAGAGTGCCGATTTTTAACATTGGAAACCCAACTAAATATATAGAAGATATCTTAACCAAAATCATTTGGTATTTGAAAAGTAGGTTCGTTCATTCTTTAATATTAAAATCGGCATTGCTTATTATAAGGCATAGTGTAACCAAAAGTTTAACAAATAACAATCGTTTCAGTGTATAAAATAGCTATATTATTACTATTAGAATCACATTTGAAACTTTTTTAAGACCATAATTATGTAAATAAATATTACTGGTTGTTTTTATTTGTGCCTATAAACGGCACTGTAAATGATTTAATATGAGTGGTATATTGGTTTTTTAATAGGCGGTGGGGTCTGGTGACGCGTGCCAAGTGATGTCCTTGTCCATCACTCTGCTATCCGCCAACGAGAACAGTCGCACAGAAGCCATCCAGCTGGAATCATAGCAGAATTGTGCTGCCATAAAATACCTGCGTTTAATTCAAAGTAAGAAAGATGTTTTGATTGTGATTATTTTTATATAAAAATTGTGGATTTTGTTGGGATAGGGAATATTAACTTACCATGGTAATGCGTTTGTCTTTTTTCCTCCCGCCTATTTATTTATTTGATTTGTTTCAATAAAATATACTTTGAAATTATTTTCGTAATCAATTTTATATCTAATTGTATCTTAATCAACTTAAATCATTAATTTTTTTTTTAAATACATAAATATATAACTAGATTAATAATAATAAATAAAACAAAAGTTCCGTTTCTTTTAAAACTTCGAAACTCGTTTACAAACAATGATCCTGATTCTGATTTAATCTCATTCAGATGAAAGCTGTGGCGTTTATAATTAAAATGTTGCGACTGTCTACGGCGATGACGATTGGAATCACATTTCTAGTTTGTTACGGTAAGTATTAGTTTATTTATTTTAATATATACTAATTTGAGTCACAAACACTTATATATATAGTGTAGAACTAAGGCCCTCTTTCCACTGAAGCGCCTCGTCACAAACCTTACAATTTAATAATTATTTTCATAGATTTATTTGCAAATTACAAATAAATCTTTCATATGTTAGATATTAATTTATCTATAATATTATAGTTATTCTACTTATCTTTGTGTTGTAAAATAAAAATGGATTACGTATGATATGCGCTCTGTAAAGTTCCGTAATGTAAATAGTGAAATAAATAGTTATGTTATGATTTTTTAATTTATGAATCAAAGTAATGTACTCCTCTACTTAAATTATAGTACGGATTTTAAAATTCTGAAAAAAAAAACAACTCTTTGGATAACAATATAATTATAAGTTATTGAAAGTAATTTTCATTCTGTCATACAAAAGACATGTCTATCATAATCACAAACAACTATATTTTAGAATACATTGTATTTAAATATTAATGTCGTTTTTGACCTTTCTTAGCACCTGTTGGTACCCATCCTTCCAATTGTTAACTTTCCCACGGAGACTACGCATTGAGAGGAGTATTTACATAAGTATAATGTTTCAATGCGTAGTTGATTCAAGTATTACGAAATTGTATATACGAGTACAATACCCACGTTAATAGAGCCTGAGTTTTATACCATAGTATAAATGATATTTTTACTAAAAATATAATAATTTAGAATAGATATCAGTCTTTGAAGTTTAAAATAAAATAGTTTCATATTTGTTTGATTCGTATGGCGGTTGTGATTTTTTCTAAAACGCAATTAAATTTTGAAATCGGAACAGGAAATTGAGCTTTTACAATAGCAATTCTTAATTAAAAGTATGTGTTAATTGTATATCAAATAAAATACCTACTAAAGTGTTTTAAAAAGATACTGCGCAATTACAATGACTAAAGACAACAATCACAACTCTATTTTTTGTTCAAAGCATAGACATAAATTTAAAATAATTTAAAATTTACTAACATCAAATCTAAAACATATTTATCGTTACTGGACAGGGGTGAATGTTGCCATACAAGGGTGAATGGGGGTGGCAGGAGCAACCCCTGTAAATAAATAAACGCTTCAGTAGTTGTGTTGAACATTGAAGCTGACCGAGTATTAAACCAGTAACTACGTGTTTTGGTATAACATTACAAGATTACGGTCATTATATTATATTATATACACAATTTATTTATATTTTTATACCAATCGATAGTTATTAGGTTATTATTAGAAGCAATTTTGACATTAATATTATCTCCTGCTTTCATCTGTCTTTACCTCATGCGTTATCCCGCATGCGGTAACCAGCAGATAATGTAATTACGTTATTATTAAGGGGGGCCTATTCACGGTAACAAATAGGAGTGGAATTTTTATTTTTTTATATAATAGCCTGCCGCCTGGTATATGAGTGAAGAACAGAGAAATGTCAGCACGCAACAGACGACTCCATCAGTGGGCTTGAGGAATCGGATGTACATCATCTCGCAACGTGACTAAATCACATTAGAGATTTTACTGAGCTAAACATAACATCATGATTTATTTACTAATATAAACAATAATATTATTATTTGTAATGCGATAAAATTCAAAACAAACGAAAATCATCGACGCAAACGTTGTTAAAGTATTATTTACAAAATGTCTGCCGTCTGGCTCATTTGTGACATAACAACCGGACCCTTTAGCCCTCACCCTTTGATATTTGTGGAAGGGAATCGCCTAGCAACACCGCAGAGAATATTTTAAAATACCTAACACCCAACCGCTTTCAAGTGTACTCGTATGTTGAGGATCTTAACATTATTTTCATGCTGAGAAATTGTTGTGAATTAAAAATATTTGGTAAACAAACTTAAAGCATATTATTGTACTTAATAAAAAAATGTTATTATACATATTTTTGTATTCGTTCATCTATTCATCATTCGCACTCTAGCTTAATATCAGGAGGTATGAGAGTATGGTCATATGCCAGGTTACTATAAAAATTTAATGTCTTAAGTTTAAAAAATTTGATTCCCGAACAATATAAAGATTATACGACTTCCTATCAATAGTTGTTAAGCTTTAGAAACGACGAATTCAAAATAATTAAATTAGATATCAATAATCAAATATCCAAACCAAAATATTTAAAATTACAGCTTCATCTTTGGAAACAAACACAACAACCAGACGTTGTCATTGGTGCGGACCTCTTGCTGAGCAGATACATCGCAGCCGCCGCGCTACACCATGCGACCCCAAAATCCTGGACACGCAGATCACGGATTGTGAACCCGGATATAATTATTGTGCTATTGTTGCTTCTTCGCCACGTACGTGTATTAATCCATTTTTAATAATAATGACAATTACTCTTATCTATTTCCCAATACACAAGAATAATATTTCAAAGGCACAGATTTTGCTGGTTCCTTACAGTACCTAATGTCCAAGAATGACATTGACTCACGAGATAACTAAATAAATTATTTGGTTCTCGAATGCAAGCTCATTATCAAATAAAGCAATTGATAAAAATAGCGATTAAATTAATTATAAGCCTATATTTTACAGCATTCATCGAATCCCGATACTGCGTCAAAACCTACCTAGATGAATGTTACTCTTTATACTGTTCAACAACAGACAGTTGGAAAACGATATGTCCATGCCGCGAAGACCTTTGTAACTCAAACAATACCGAGAGAGAAGAAGACGCTTTCGAATCATTAAAAATGTTAACTTCCACCACAGTTCCACCAAAGAAACGAACTTCAAAACGATCTAAAATAATTAAACGAGATATTAATGACGTCACAACTATTGTGCCTGATGCTAGAGAGGATATAAACCCCCCATGTGACGAATTAGGTCACCTGGATGAGACAATTCAAAGTACAGTAATAACAAATTCAGAGAATGAAATTATTGAAACAAAAGAATGCGAAGCAAATAATAAACCAATAATAGAGACTACAACACCTAATTCAGCAGCAGAAAATCATATAGAAGACGCACTTGAACCAATTATCGAACTAAAAGAAACCAAAAAAGCGACAAGTGAACCCACAGAATCTGCACCCCCGTCTGAAATAGAAATAAAGCCTACAATGACGTTGCAAATTGAAAATCAGATATCTGAAGATAGACAAGCGGAAATTTCTAATGAAGAAAAACCAAGTGCGGAATCACCTACAGCAGAAGCTTTACAAGATGGTGATACTCCTCCTGTAAATATAGAGAAGTCTACTGAGCATTCAACTACAGAAAGTGCTACAATGAGTTCTTTCAAAGAACTAAATGCCACTGCTTCAAGTAGAAAAAACATAGCACCTGTCATTGCACAAAATTTGTATCTTATTGTTTTAGGTGTAATTTCGTTTGTTTTACTTTAAGATCATATTTTATTTACAGCTACTAGTCGATTTTTAGTTAAAATTAAGGATTGTAATTTGGTATTTGAAAATTCGTAATTAAAAACAATTAAAGTTGTGTCAGCACAACACAATTTGATCTCTAAATTTCTAAATTTAATTAGTTTTATGTGATATTAGTATTTATATAAAGAAAACCAAAACTTATAACGGAAAAATTTATTTATTACCAATTAATTGCACAATTATGAAATAAATGTGTATTTTTCACAAATATTTGATTTGCTTTCTTTCTTTTCTAATTGTTTAAGGCCTTGAGCATAAGCTTCCCGCATGTCCATTGAGAATGGGATTTCTGGTCTTGATTTTTTAGTTGTCGAGCAATTATATTCAAATGTTAATGGTGGTGGGATTTCTGCATGATCTGTTATTGTACGCTTTAAAGTCTTCTCCTTATTTGTAATCTCTTGTTCTAATTCATTCACAATCAAAGTTGGACCTTGCACAAAATGATCATACTTAGTTTTTGAAGAAAAATATAATCCTTTTGGTTCATCTTGTTCTGTTAATATATCTACGTTATCAACCACAGGCCGGACATCAGACCATGTTTTCCGAGGGCTTTCAGTCTCAAATTTCCCTTTAGAATTAAAACTTGTATTTGCTTTACTTTTTCTGCTATCTACAGGTGCAAATTCTTTTATTCTTTTAGCTCTCTGTTGTTCCACATACTCTTCTTGGGTGAGCTCTCTGAACTTCTCTTTCTTTCCCCCACCAACTCCCTCTTTACCTAAATCCCATTGTCTTATATACTCCTTGCGTAACTTTTCTCTTTCCTTTTCTTTTTCCTCTTTAAGTCTATTCTCTTCTTCTTTAGCTTTATTTTCTGCTTCACTTCTTTGTTCATTCAAGAATTTAAGTAGACATTCTTCAAAGTCATTTTTCTTTTCTGAAATTATTAATTGATTTATCAATGATATAGAAAGCGAACTAGACCAAGAAATGTTTGCCCAAAGAAGGTTATTACAATAATTGTATATTGATATTTTAAAAATGCAAATGCAAATAATAAAATATGGGTTATATTTACCCTCAGGATCTTCTGGAGGTAACCCAGCTCTTAATCTCTGTCGTGCCCTAGCAGCGGCAACTCTTGCAGCAATCAAGTCATCTCGTTTCTTCCTTAAAGCCTCTGCCTCTTTCTGGGCCTCCAAAGTTTCCTCATGAGTTTTCTTCAGGTCTTCCATTTGCTTTTGACGTTCAGCATCATCCGTACTGAAGGCGAAGTAACCAACACCATGGACCCTAGCCTCTGTAACAAATAGAAACAGTACGATTATATTTATTGTTTTATTTTATTCTTGGAACATGAAGTTGATGAAGAAGAATGCCCTTTTAATCTGTGTTAATTTGATTATCTGGAGAGACAGAATAATAATAGAAAAGTTGAATTATAAAACAATTGAGCAAGTGTATTACCATCAAACAAAACATCTTGATAATGTATATCTCCTTCTTTTGATAACAATTCATTTTCTTTCTGTTCCCATTTCTCTCTCAGCGATTGTAAATAATCTTTGGTTGTTTTTACTAGTTCTGTCTTTTCAGGAATTACCTCTTCAGGCTGTAAGATAATAATAAAAAAATTAAATAAAAATTCTAAGCTAAATGAGAAATATCTATTGCCACAATATATAGAAACAGCAGCCAACTTTACTATGCTTGGCTCTATGAACCATGGAAAACTATTGAGAATATGAAGAAATTGTTACCTCATCAGTTGAATTTTCATCAGGCGGATCATCTTTTCCGAGTGTTTTGAGCAATTCTTTGTCTCGTTTTTTATAAACATCTAAATCAGACTTTAAGCATTTTCTTGAACGCCCGAGACAATCAATATATTCTGTCCTGTAATAAATAAATACACATGAACATACACATAGAATGTCCTGACTCCACACTGAGCTATAGGTATTAGGACAAAGGCCAACACAAACACATAAACTCCGTTACCCAAAACAAATACTTACGTTTTCATTATTTTTCTCTTAGACCATTACAATATAATTAATATTATATAAACAAAGAAATAAAATGTTATAGAGTATACAATAATACATAAAAATTTTAATAACAACATTGCAGTTGACCTACAATCATAAATATGGAATGAAGCATAATATTTTCTATATATAATGTGTGTAATATTTTACTAAGAAATTTACAGTTTATTTTTGACAGGAATGTTTGTATGTACTAAAATTTGGTAATTTCTTATTGGGCTGTCCCCCAAATACATCTGGGGCCATGAACAAACTTGGGATAAACTCGAGGCCTCCCATAACAGACTAGTATGTTAATCATAAAAATCATGTTAAAACATACCATTCACTATCATCATCTTCTAAAACAGTTTCAGGAGATTGTGATCTCATCGATTCTTCTTGTTTCTTACTATTAAAATCAACTAAAAATTGATTCGTAAGATGTGAAGTCCCAATTGAATCTGACAAGTGTTCATATAATTCCGCTTTTTTCTCTAAGGCTGCCCTGTGAACAAATATACAATACCATGCCATTTTATATTTAATGGTGACAAAGAATAGTTCAAATAAAAAGCTGTGTCAACCAAAACAAAGCACTTAACACTTCAATGCTTAGCAGTGAAGTGATAATCTGTGATATTATGCTGATTGTTGTGAATGTATGTCAATAATGTTATAAAATACAATAAAATCTTATTAAATAACAATAAAAAAATCATACTTGGATTTCCTAAAAGCTTCTAATTCCTCCGTATCAACTGCTTTTAAGCTATCTTTAAATGATTTCTTTTCTATTATACCAGAAGACTTATCATTTTTCTGTGGAGGGGGTGGTTTAAAATTCTCTATTTTGCTTTGTGGCATACGCTTTTTCTCTTTAACTTCTTCCTGTTTTTTCATTAACTCTGCTTTTAAACTGAGTAACTGGAACAAAACTTGCTTATAATAATCGTGAAAATATAAGCATTACAATAAAACTATTTAACCTACTGTAGATCTGTTGAACAATATTTTCTTCGCATTATTTTCATTCATTTTGCAGTAATGTACGAAGTTTAAGCTAGAATTAAAATTAAAACTACAAAGATGCGAACGCAGGACCCACGGACAATAATATAACTGACGTTTGACGTTTCATATCACCGTGCAAAAATTGAAAAATGTTTTGCCATAAATTCTATTATAGATCATCATGTAACCATATTCTTTTCGATCTGAGTAGTCTTTCATTATAGCACTTCCTGCATAAACAGAACAGGATCTTCTGCCAACATAATTATTTAGTATATTTAAAAAATATATTATTCAGTTACTTATATTTAGATATAGCGTAGATATGAGCATCTCCCAAAGGTTAAATGGCGGAAAATACCCGGAGGCGTTAATTTCGCCTTTTATAATTTTTGTGCAATAAAGAATTTATTATCATTATTCTAGAATATCATCGGCAGCGACGTGGCTCTTGATGATAAAGGTAACACAAGTAAAACAAATAAAAACCAACAATAATTATGATTTCTTTAATATGTGAAAATACACAAATTTGTCTAAATAGAGTTTAGTATAGCAATATAATTTTAGGCCTTTCTCGCAGTCGAAATAAATACGTTTTAAGAACAAGCGCATCACAATTTTCATTTACAAATAAAATAGTTATCGATTAAGATAAATGTCGCTATAACATTTAAGCATCAAGGCAAACCTACTCAGTGGCGTAGCGTGGGTATCGGCCGCCCGGGGCGGAAGACAATTCTGCCGCCCCCTTAATTAGGTATTTCAATTTATTGTATATTATACATTATATACATTAATTCTAGAGAACTTTTGGGCAAACACAAATCAACAAAACAAAATAATAAAAAAATCCGTGCTCCTTTCAATTGGTCCGAATTTATAGTTGCATTAAAAATATGAAATGGTTCAAATACTTACAAAATATATTTTATTATTTACTGCGAAATTTTGCCGCCCCCTAAAAGTGCCGCCCCCTCTGCCCCCCCTACGCTACGCCACTGAACCTACTACATGATTGCTCATACATTTTTAGATATTTGCACGAAAAAATAAATAAACTAAATTACAATGATTTTAAAAAGACATTTAGGCAAAACTTATGCACAATTGTATTAAATCTATATTGTCTATACATATAATCTTAAGTCTATGATATAAAATTGATCTAAAACATTCCACAAAAGTTATTGGATCTGCTAAAACTCTCCTTAATATTGCAATGGCTAATGTTTCCGACTAGATTGTACAATTATCTTATATAACATTACTTCTATTTTAATAATTATAGATTTTCTAAATAAAACATCAACATAATAAAAAAAAACCTAATTGATGAAGAAAAGGATATTATTCCAAACCTACACTATATCTCAGAATGAGGTAGGTATAACTATTAAAAAAAATTAGCACATAATATTCCTAAGGCAAGACAAATAAATACTAAAAAAAGGAGGTAAAATATCATAACATAAGATATCTCACTGGTTTCCAGTTGTAAAAAAGATAGCGCAAAGCCGATCTATTTTTAAACTAGCGCATCAATATTTCGGTGGTAATTTTCTTATTGTGTATATAAACTCTGCCTTAAAAATTACTAGGAATTTAGTAAGATTTTAAAAATATAAAAAGGAGACAGCAGCTAAACAAAAACAGAAGTATTGAAAGTCGAAACATTACTAAAAACTAGTATTATTAAGAAAACTGGGTTCAGCAAAGTCTATGCACCTTTATTTATTATTTATATGATATTCTTCATCATAATTGTTCATACACGCTTAGACAATATCTTGTACAGGGTCAACACACTAGGTGACGTCATTCTTAAATAAAATTAAATATGGAACCATTTATCTTTGTTTTTTTTTGTAGTTATATTATTATATATGTATTTATAGTTAACGAAAATGACATTTTTTCTTCAATAAGGTTCCTTCATGCACAGTGTTCGCTAACATTTATATATTAACAAGCTATTTATCAGTATAGCTGTCACTTGGACTCTCTATTAACATGCTATGTTTATTAGTTTTTGAATGTAAACATGGATTGTCTATTGATTATAAATTTAAATCAATAACTTCTTTTATTAATGGCTTCAGATATCTATTAGACAATTATCAATAAAAAAATATATTCGGGCAGCAGCCCAATAAGAAATTATAAAATTTTAATTCACGCGTAAATCCTTATGTCAATAAAAATCTGATCTAAATCAATAACAATAGACAAAAATTGAACAATTTTTAAAAAATATTCAAACTGAGATGTTAAAGAAACTTATTTAGTAAATAATTATAGTTCACGTCAAAGCACGCAACACGCGCTCCACCTATAGGTCAAATACATAACTATACCTACTTTATTGCAAGTCATTTTGTTCTTAGCACTCGTTTTCATTACTAAAATTAATTATAATAATTTATCTAAACTAAAACTCGCATTACATTGCGAGATCTAATATGACACTATAATTGAACACAAACTTCCGCCTTCCACTCATTACACGTCAACATTTGCACTAAACTAATTTTAAATACTTTATACAGCTTACTATCGCGTTTATTTTGACTATTAAAACAAATTACAAACAGAGAGAAATGACGTCTCAGCTTCGTCGCGTTCACGATGGTTGCAAAACTTTAAATAATATAAATAAACTCGGTAGTAAGTACAAAGTATTTTAAATTAGTTGAATCATATTTGTAAATAACCTAAGATATAATTTTTAAAAAATCTACTGGTAATAAAATGCATAATAAAACTTTTAAGATCAATAGTTTTGAGAAATCATTGTCCACATAATTTGTGACAAAGGAAATTACTCTAAGAATCTATTAAACCCACACGCCATGTGGATTCTTATTAGTAGGCACAGCATTCTCTAACTGCCTCGGCGATCCTATGATTCTTCTTGCACTGCCCGCCTTGCATGACCCTGGAAATGGTAACATAATTAAGTATGCATACAGCTTGATATAGGTATCTGATGATAAAAATAGCCCGGCCTCTAGCGGCGAATTTTGAAACTTAAAATAAAAATAAAGAAAATTTTATCATTAAACATGACGCTACTGTTTAACACAAGAAATGAAATGAAAATCGTTTATTAGCGTAGGCACTAAAGGCTTGCTCATCGTCAGAATCTATAATGGCTTCGGAAAGGCGTATGGCGAGAAGAAGACCACAAGAAACTCGCCAATCGTAGCCTGTACATAAAATAATTAACAAAAAAAAAACTGAATTTTCATTCAGAAAAAAAGGAAATAATTCATAAGTCACATTATTCCCAATAATACATAATTCACAAGAATTAAAAATTACATCATATCCACGGTGCAACCACACAGGTATCAGCCCACAATAACATTTTCCATATTATTAATATGAAATTATTTTTTATGTGTGACCCCACAAGGAATAGTCATCTCCAACAAAGGTGAAAAGATAAATTATTACCATCCAAAGGGTGTCGCAGTTCATCCACACTACCAGCCAAGCTTTGCAAATTGGCTTCCTTCATTTCCTGAACCAGCCTCTCCACCTGACGTTTCTTCTCCATTATTGCACTCTCTAATACACCAACCTAAATATTAAAAATAGAATTAGCTGTAATGCTCAAACCCAGCTCAAAAATGACAGCTGAGCTCAACATACCTCTCGTTTAAGATTCTCAGCAGTAAGATGATTGATTTCAGTGGCATGCTTCGCTTGTTGTATTTGATTCTGTAAACTTTCCATTTCTGCTAACATTGCACGTTCTAACGCTTGTCTGCAACATATTGACAGGGGTATTAATACACTAAGAATCATAGGTACGCCTAAGTAGTGACTTAAGCACAAGCACTTTGAAATCAATCATTGTAAAAACAAGTACAGTTGACAATCTTCAAATGGATGCAGATTGAACTTTGGACTGGAAGAAGCAATCATTAGAAAGAGATAACTATATTTGTCGGAGTTGAGATATGTGTGAAAAGCTGGTGTGAAAGGGATGCAAATGTCTCCTTTGCTGTTAACGAGACCGTGGTAGTTTCTCGTTCCATCGCTTATATACCTACTTGCTTGGCTTGCTAGGGCAGAAACGTTTAATAACCTACTGCTAAATCTTGCATAGTAACAGTATGCTGTAGATCTTTACCTATTCTCTTGTTGGCGCGCAGACAATAACCTCTGTTCTGAATGCACCTCCTCTATCAATCTGCGTACTGTACTTCTGTAAGTTATAGAAATTAATTAGTCCAACAATCCCGTGTCACCATTATCCAAAATCAAAGTAGAAACCCACCTGCACTGTTGTAACTCAGTCTCACATGCGGCCAGTTTATTTCTCATCGTCATCATTTCGCACTTCATGTTGTTTTCTTTCTGTTTAACGAGTTCATTCTCGTCTTCTAAGTATGTTATCGCTTGTATCTAGATAAATGTCAATTAATTAATATCTTGCAAACTAAACGTGACATAGCGGTTATACATATGTGACATGGTGGTAATTAGTATTGTACTTAAATAACCACCACGCCACAGAGGCAGTTTATAGAATTAGTTACTAAAACAACTAACATATAGACTAATCAATATAAGCTGCCAGTCTATTAAGATAACAAGTATTTATGAGAGTAATGTCATTTGGCCAAGCTCGTTATACATCAAATTTACCTGTTCAGTACTAATTCTCAATTGATTATCGGCTGAATTAATTTGTTGTTGTATAACTTCAACCTGTCTGTCCTGTTCTCGTCCTTTGTTCTCCCAATATCCGATCTCCGCGTCATACTGTGATATTAACAAAGATAAAATACAAAATAAGTCAATAGTGAAATATTTCTAGAGTACGTAACTAACGTCTACTCAAACTTTATCTGAATTTTTACTATATTAAATTATTTTGGAGTTAAGAAGAAACACTAACCATTATGAAAATATAAGCTAATGTTTTTTTTTTTTTCACTTTACATGTTAATTTACAGTTTATATTAATAAAAAATGTGAAAGAATCATTGCAGCATCTTGTGCAACTTCTTACTGTTCCATTTAGAGTAATCACTGTATACACTGTATCCATACCTTAATAAGATCAGCTTGTTGACTAGAAAGCTTCTCTCGTTGATAGTTGACGAGCGACACTAAATCCCGATACTGATTATTGTAAGTAACAGCTTCAGGATTCCGAATGTTCTCTTCGGGTATTGGTGATGTATTCCTATGTATGGCATGGTTTGGCGACTTCCTCACTACTGGCGGAGGAGGAGAACGATATGGCGGCGGGGGCTCTCTGGAATATAAATTGTTTTCAGTAATGGAAACTAGTTTTAAATACACTTGAGATTCTAAGTTCAATCTGATTGGCGCAAACCAAATGTTTCTAGAATGACCCAAAATATACATATATAAAATAAAGATATTAAAAATGTATGTGCCACGCACTTGCCCTGGCAGATTTAAGATAGGATTATGAAACATGTGTGAATTCCTTCAACATATCACCTTTATAACTCTTCTCATATATAGACAACTAGCTTTTACCCACGGCTTCGCTCGCATTTAAGTCATTAAATAAGTATCAGAGATCATACTAACTATAGTCAATTGGAAATTATAGTAAAAAATAAATATTTTTTTTATAAAAAGCATCCTATGTTACTTCCTTATAGTACCTCCAAAAATATGTGTACAAAGTTTCATGATGATAGCTTAAGTAGTTGTAGCGTGAAAGCGTAACAAACAAACTCACATTCACATTTATAATATTAGTAGGGATGGAGAGAGAATGATTTCAGTAATAATGCATGAAGAACAAAACGGGAACATACTCAGGATGTAAGATATATATGTATTACTACTTACTAGAGCAATCAGAATATATAGATTAAACATACCTATAAGGCGGAACATCTTTTAATACAGGACTATCAGACTCCAATGGCTTGGTTTGCTGCACCCCCTTCACAACACCCACAGGGTTACCCGGAGATGTATTACTGTTGAAAGAGCTCACAGTACGATTCGGAGAATTGTGTGGCTCCAATATATTTGGGTTTGAAGTGTTATGGTTGCTGTAATAAAATAAAACTAATTTTAATATTCCGTCCAATTTAATAAATAACAGCACATGATGTCCTCAATGACACTGCAGCTAGCGTGTCAGCCGATACCCAGAATCCTGAATTCAATCACCGATATATCATAAATATGATATAATTTTTTTTAAAAGTAGACTTTTGTTGGATGGAATCTATATGTTCTATATTTGCGTTACCTGTTCCTGAAACATAGCATACAGTACCCTAGTTTGCGTTCAGGGAATTGCATGTGTAATAGAACAAATTAGCCATAAATTATATAGGTATACACTTTATTTATCATAATTAGTAAAGAAAATAAAAGATTGTGAAATAATGATCCATAAATAAAATCTTTACCTGATAAAATACCTTGAATAGCTGAAATAGCCCATAGCAGCTTCAACTGCTGCATATAGCTACACAAATAACAAGCCTAAACAGCTACTATAAAGCTGGTAACCTAACAAAAATGAAAACGGTTAAGTGATCACCTTATTTACCTTTGTTGTGTTATTGTTGATTTGGAATTATTAGGTGGAGATTTAGTCTGTCCATTGCCAGAATCGGATCGCCTCAATATAAACTGTATATCATTAGAATATTCACCCCATTTCATTAATATCTAAAACAAAATAACTTAAGCTAATAAAAGAGATTAAACCAAATGTGAGATGTACACTCCCATAATTTAACTTTATTGCTTTGGTTATAGCTTAGTCTTATTTCTATTTGTTAAGTTGAAAGCTAAAAGTGTTCACACCAGACACCACTGCATCTGGGAACCTATGGTCACATTTCATTTCAGGTGTATACCAATTACTAATCTCTTTGGAATAGACGTACTAATTAACTAATTTTTAATAATATAATAAAATAAAACTTAAATAAGTTCTACTATTACAATCAAGTTAGAGTGAATCAAAATAAGTGTGATATAGGAAGTTGTCATAGGCTTTATAATAATAAAAATAATTATTATAAACATAGTTATTCCCCTATCAAAAAAAACAATGAAAATGTAAACAAGATATTTTGAGATTAAATATTTATACCTATATTAACATATGAATTTTTAACTAACAGACCTGGTCTCTTCTTAAAAGCATTAGAATTCTCCTATTAGGGCTTAAAACTAGCATTAAATGGCACGAAAATAGCTTTATTCGCTCCATACTACATATAGTTGATCAAAATACATTTTGGCAAAATTCCATATTAAGAAAGGTTCTTGACCTTGTTTTATTTTTATAAAATCCCCTTGCACTAATTTCGTCATTCAAATTTAGATTTATATGCATCTTAATTGAACATATAATTTCTTATAAAAAAAAATCAAACATATGTATAAAGTAGGCTAACCTTTAAAGGATATTCTTGAGGAGCTAATAATCTCTCGTTATTTCTCCATCTCTCTATAAGTGTGAATCTTCCAACCTTTCCTGTAGCGTGAGCTAACGCAAACACTACATCCTGGAACACATCATCATGATCCAATTACAAGTTAAGCAAAAAAAAAGTGAAATCACTTTCTCACAGCATACTTTACGGTATAATTTGCTAATTATAAGAATTTCTAAACTGACCTGGCAAGTTGTAGTCTCGGTGACCCCACAAACTATTCTTTGTATACCTTCGACCCAGACCTTTAACTCCATTAATCAACAAAAAATATGCACAACGCCAAAACACATAATAATCATTACATTATATTTGACCCGCAAAATTCTCTAACTTAAATTTTAACACAAACATACCAATATCAATGTGGAATTAACCAAAATAACGAAACAAAATAAAACGGAATCCACAAAGAATTCACTGGTCAAAGAATAAAAAAATGTGTTTTCATATAGATTGTCAACTTGAACTTACTCAACATTTCGATTGTTAGACTGTGACTGCTATATAGCCACCTCTCTCTTTTCTTATTAAGAGAGACAAGTATATTTATATAGCAATTTGGATGATGTAAAGAAAAGAGGTAGATTATAAGTCGCTCGTCCGCTTTTAACTTCTTTTGTAATGTCTATTCATTAAGGCAAACGGGATAACTCCATACAGCCTAGTCTACATCAACTGTTTCAAAAATGATTAAAGTTAAAGGACTTTGAAAAGACATAATTCAAACGACGTGATGTATTTTCGTGCACATTGGCAACCATTTAATAATATAACAATTCTAACAATCCAACATTATTATGCAGAAACTTGCACAAGTTTAAGAAAATAATTTAATATTGACAATTTGTCACTTTTAATTAATTGAAAAAGTCTTGATTATTTGTGAATTTCCTATTGGATAGACTGAAATAAAGGGTTGTACAAATAAAACATTGGTAAAATTAACAATATAAGGCATTGAGGTTATTTTAAAAAGAAGAACGGCATATAAACATTTAAGTAAATATTGAAATGGCTGCACCAGATGATGATGAGGTACACCAATGTGTCTTTTTATTATACTTAGTGTCGAAGTTTGTCTCATGATTTTTTTTTCAGGATCTACTATTTAACATCGAAGAGGTGCAAAAAATTGTAAGAGACAACATAGAATTATGTCTAGGAGGTAATATTTATAGCCACTCTCGAACTCCACAATGGATTTCAATAATAACAGAAAAAACATTATCGCGACTCAACAAATTAAACAAGCCATACAAATATATTGGTAAGATTAAATTTTAAATCAATTGCCCTTCCAAATTAAAAAAAAACTACATGGCGCGAATATTTTAATTTTGACGTCTTAAATAGCTCAATAATCTTTTATAACAATTACAGTACGTATTACAATAACACAAAAGAATGGTTCAGGTCTACATACAGCTGCTGCTTATTTTTGGGACATTTCCACTGACAAAACATGTACCGTACGCTGGGAAAATAGGTTCATGTATTGCATTGTGAACGTATGGGCGTTGGCCCTGCAACTTATCTAGTCTTTGTTATGTAGGCACTCAATTTGCAGAACTGACCAGCGGCCAACTAGAATCTACTTAACAGTATGTTAATATTTTTTGGGTATATAAATTGTAAAATAAAAATAACACATAAAGCACAATTTAGTATTTTTATTTTTGGTAAAATTTACCACAATACAAAATAATGATGGAAATAAATAAAATAATAAAAAAGACAGGTCATAGAGCTATGCATTGTAAAACCGGTGCTTTTGAAGCAATCAATATAATTTATAATAACATTAGGCAAAATGGCATAGTGTACATTAAATTATAAAAGCAATAAGACAAGGTTTACACTAAAAATACATCAAATTAATTCACCACTTTGTGGCACTCAAATCAAAATTAATTTCTAATAATCATAATGTCAAATAAAAATGCACTGAGAAGTCACAAAATAACAAAAAGTAAAAAATTATACTTGACTGGTATTTTCTTGTCAATACCTATAAAAGTATAAATCAAAAACTAAAATGAAAGCAAAAGAGGATTTTGTTAATCTTAAACAAGTATGCCTAAAACTAAATTATAAAAAAATGATTGTATATTTTATTCATAATATTAATCTGTATGTACTTTTATTATCATGTTTCGATTACAACATAAATCCGTCACTTATAAAATTTACAAAAACGTTTCGACCATTTTGCAATATTGCATTATAATAGAAACAATACAATGGACATCCATTAAAAACCAAACTGATTTTTTTGGTCTCGATATTTACAAACAAATTTGTAACTTTTTAAAATAGAAAAAGTATCTAAAAACAATCAATTGTTCCTATATATCATTTGTTTACTTATATATGTATGTATTACATTAATACTGCTACAATTTAATTATAAATGAGATGCAGCAACAAATTACTTCTCCCTTCTGCATATTTATAATAGGTACATTTAAGCATAGCTTCTTAAAAATAATCTGATACAATTATTGTGATGTTTCGACTTTGGATCAGTCTACGTGATTTAAAATTATTAATAACAAGCAATGGAACAATGCTACATTGCATCATCGCTTACGTGACAGACACCTATGTACACACACAATTACACGACTACAATAACATTATGACAGATACCTCTTATGTACAAATTATCACTATACATTTAATAAAAAGTAAAAATTGTACTTAAAACTTTCGCTACCCTTCTTTTTATGTACTAATTTTATAACATGTACAATTAATTAATTGTTAGTCGAGACCTAACCGATCACAAGAGGAGAAATTAAAACAAGGAACAAGTATAATAATCATGCACTAACCATCGCTTACCCGAGTTGGGGCTACAACATATCACAAGTGTAGACACTTAAGCCGTTCGCGAAACCAATCTACGAAACTAATACTACATATATACAAATAATTAAAAAACTTATCACAAAAATAAACTGTTCAGAAATAACTTCTAGAAGACGATCCGACGAGTGACTCCAAACACTGGGCTGTCTCGAGATCAAAACAAGATTCACTGGTCTATACCGACTATGTCAATCTGACCCGCCGCACTATCCCCTGAATCAATTACACAATTCCACCGTAACCAAGACCCGTTTGCACCAAATAATTAAAACATGTTTTAGTGCAAATGGAGCTTTGACATTGTGATATTGAAAGTAGAGCAAAATTCAACAAATTCACTCTAATTTGAATATCCCTAAACGAATTGATTCATTACATTTACAGCGGCGAGTATGAGATATGTGCAATTGACTTTATTGTCTTAACATTAAACATTTCTAACGACCCAGTATTTTCCATACAATCTCTTCACAACACATCCTAAATATACAAACAAATATTCACACGAAACTCTTGGGAGATCAATTTTGTTACGGTCCTGTCACTTTTCATCAACCATCAATGCATGTCCGAGGAAGTTACTAGCTCCCAAGCATAATTAGTTTAAGTACTTGCGACATTTCTTGGCACCGCACGTGCACGGTATTTTCACTTCTTCAAATGGGAACTTGTAGTCGTACGTGAGTTCTTCACCGATTGTTATCCGCCTCAATGCGAATATTAGTATGTGTTTATGTCCGTGGATATCCACAACACGCGAATAGCAGTTTGGCTGGAAGAGACAAACATATCAATAAAAAATATTTAAAATTAGAACACAAACCTAATTCCAATAAAATAATAGTTTATATGCTTCGAACGTACTTTATATTAGGAACTAGTCAGATTTGAAATTTTAAAATTATTAATAAACTTATCAGGTGATTTTTCCAATGAGTCAGTGAGAGGAAACCTTAAAGTATCTCAATTTTGAAGGCAAGTTCTCTATTTGGATTAAAAAATTAACAGACCAAACATAGAAATCTATAAATCTTATGAACTATCACGTTGTGTTTGATTTAGCTGCTCGTGAGCGATTCAAGTCTCGGATGAACGTCTAAAAATTAGGTTTAAATTTTAACACTCACATCGCAAGAATGGTTAATAAATCTGGCTGCGTTTCCTTTAAGTGTAGCGTCCACTACGAGATGGTCGTCAATGCGGAACATGTAACAGCCGGCGACACCTCGCCTGCCTCGCATCGCTTCGTATAGTTTCTCTCGCTGGTCCGCTAATACTGCGCGTATGACTTCGCCCGCATATTCTATTACCATATCCCCTAAAACATAAGATGTAATTTTTAACCAACATGAAATTATTTCATGTAATTTGGGAGAGTAATAAAATAATAGCCAATAAAAATTATACCTTCTTCGATATCTCGTTTACAAAATAGACCTCGGCCGTGTATGTGGGATCTATAAACTCCGACAGACGCTTTGGATGTCTCTTTGAGATGACGGAAACGCATCGCCATTGGTAATGTAGCTAGACGTCTGAAAATGCATTATTTATTAATATTTAGGTTGTTGCATTGCATCATATATCTTTATTATTTGATTTTAAAAAACTAACCTTGAAATAAGAGTTTCACCATCTTGGCCGCCCAAAGGTGGCGGTTCTTCTCTGAATGGTGAGGCCATCCAACTGAACATATCATGGTTACGTTTCTTGGCAGCTGGACCTGCGCGCGCGCTTCCCCATGAGCTCTCCTTGAAACCTTCACTCAGATCTAAATCGTTATCCCAACTGTTAAGTTCTCTACCTTGGCGTGTTTTATATTTCATGCAGCGGCTCGCCTGTAATTTATTATTGTAATTATGCTTCTAGCCCATTAGGTCATTACATAAATAATAACAAATATATTTACCCCGGGAAGTTGTTCGACGAGATAACGCAACGCATTGTTATTCAGTCCAAGGAGGTGAGCTCCGCCGAGACTAGTCTGGAGATTGTACTGAATAGGCTGCAGTCCCATTAGCTTTCTCGCGTTTTGCACGCCTTCCACAACCTTCGCCCAAAGGTCGGTCAAAGATGTGGAACTATAGTTAAAACCGTCTTCAGATGTTACTTCATATATCAGTTTTGGGCCATCATCTTTAGATGGATCAGGATTAAGTCTTGCACCACCACCGGCGTTCCTATTTTCTTGACCACGTAATGGTTTACTAGACTTCTTTGATGTGGCCTCATTATCAGACTTTTTATCAATAGGCCTTTTGATAAGTTTTGATGCAGGCATTCTACTTGGACCCTGAACTCTATTTAAGCTTTTCTCTATTAGTACTTTCGGTGGTTGGGTTTCCATATCCGTATTTATATCCGATAGCGAATGCAACTTCTGATTTGGTCGTAGATTACTGCTTCCAGATTGTGTGTTGGAGATGTCAGCAGTACTAGTGCTACTTTGACCTATTTGTGCCACTCTCGCGGCCTCCATTTCTTCTTTCTCTCTCTTCTCCCGTTCAAGCTCTATCATCCTTTTTGACTCTTCGATAGCTTTCTCTAAATCACTATCAATATTATCATCTTTCATATGCAATTCTGGCATATCTTGATTCTCAGGTGCCTGTTGTTCTTGTGGTGTTGGTGTTTTTGGCGCAGGTGGGGTTTTTGGTGCACTCGGTTGGCCGCCAACCGGTGCAGTCTTGTTTTGTCCATCCCGGTGCAACGGGAGAACTCTATTCATAGGCCTCATAGACATAGGTGTGACGACATTTGTCGGAATGCCAGATTGTTGGGTGGGTGGTGCGATTGGCAACGTTATGCTTGTACTATTTTGTGTTGGCAAATTAATGGTGCTATTATTTGGTACAGGTATGCATATCATGTTACTAGATGTGCTTTGATTTGGTATTAAATTTGTACCAGCTTGAATCGGGAAATTTATATCGGCTCCCGCTTTCGATGCGATTTTGGGGTCAACGAGATTATTTTGTACAGTGATATTAACTGTATTATTACTCGAGTTCACATTAATGTTCATTGGTGCGCTGTTTGGTATGGCTTGGAAAGGTACATTAATCATTGTGCTGTTAGCTTCAGTTTTCTGGAATGTTAAAGGTTCTGCACTAATGCCTGCCACGTTATTATTATTGTTTGTCACCACGCGTATGTTATGTTGAGGAATATTATGTTGGGTCATATTATTATCCATATTATTAATGTTTGCATTGTTCATTCTACTTCTTTCAGGCAAATTAATAATTCTATTGTTTGATGCGTTCACTTGCATGTAACCGACTGGGTTGTTGACTTTGGCGCAGTCATTATTTGGATGTGATTGCATAGGTGTCATATTTTGATTGTTCGTTTGTTGGGCCATCATAGGTTTTCCTCTCAGTTGCTCTTGAACAAACTTAGCTGGCTCATTCACATTCATGCTAGATCTATTGATTGGATTATCCATATTAGTTAAAGTTTGATTATTTGTATTTATATTTATTTGTTGACCATTGGCAACTTGGTTATTAATCAATTGGTTTTGGTTATTTGGCGAATTATTCATCATCATATGGTTTGAAGCACCAGAGATCAGTCCGCTTCCAGCAATGTCAGAGCTGTTATTGCATGAACCCATCATGATGTCGTGATTACTAATATTTGACATGCTACTGCCAAACACTGAATTATTAACATTGTTCATCATCATGTTGCTCAAATTAGTGTTATTGACATTCATATTATGCATCATATTCCCTGAATTCATATTATTGCTAATATTTATATTTGGACCACCGCACATTTCATACGGCGATTGGTTATTTGAGAATTGGGCGTTGTTATTTGAGCAGCTTCCACCGCATGGCCCTGGCATGTCGTTTTTGATGTCTGGTATGCTATGGAGCATAGTTTGTTGGTTTGAATTATTCATTTGCATATTACTGTTAATGTTGTTGTGCATGTTCATATTATTAATTTGATGTTGCATCATGTTATTGTGCTCCATCGATCTGTTATTGTTTTGCATTTGATTCAACACATTCATGTTTTGCATTGGCATACTGTTATCATGTCTATTGTGCATATTGTTGGCCATGTTTTGACTCATCGGATTATTATTATCAATTTGACTATTCATACAAGAGTTTTGAACACTGTTGTGATGCATGTGCATGTTATTATCCAATTGCCTGTTGTGCATTTGATTAGGAATGTGTGTATGCATGTTCATCATGTTGTTGTCGACGTGGGATCTATTAGTTTGATGCTGCATCATGTTGGACATCGAATGTTGGTGATGCAGCGAGTGGCCATCGAGCTGCCTGTTCTGTTGCATTCCCATTTGCGAATTCAAATGCATGTTGTTTTCAATCGGCTGTCTATTACTATGATGATTTATTTGCTGCACATTGTGCGACATTTGATTATGCATGTTATCCATTGGTCTCGTTGAATGCATTTGATGATTAATATTATTTATCTGGTGATTTTGCATATTGTCCAACATCATTCGGTTGTTCTGCATGTTATTGACATTGCCAATAGATTGTTGCATATGGATGTGCGACATCTCATTTTGCTGGCGGTTGTTGTGATTATTCGACATATTATGCATCATGTTCTGGTTCATCAAGCTAATATTGCTCTCGGTGGAGTTTCTGTTTATGATGTTAGACTGATTATGCTGTCCGCCCAACATATTGTCATGAAATCTATTTGATGGACTTTGATTCATGATGTTGGATTGTTGCATTTGTGTATTATCTTGCTGTCGATTATGCTGAATTTGGCCATTCATTATGTGTATTTGATTTGGGGATGAATTGATTCCACCTTCATGTCCCATCATTTGTAGATTATTTTGCGACATATTAGTGGATTGGTTAGATAGTAAATCATGTTGAGGATTGCTCTGTTGGTCATTATTCAGCCTACTGTTCGGTTGCTCTTGACATGTAATGTTCGACATTGTGTTACTGCTCATCATCTGTAATGAATGGCTGTTACTTGTCATTGAAATCATTTGGGATTGATGGTTCTGAGTGCCACTATTCTGTGCATTGGGTGCATTCGATCGCACCATGTTGTGTGGTATAATGCTAATTGATGGCTGATTGCTAGACCCAGCCAACTGACAACTGTTCAGCTTGTGTACGTTCATTTGGTTGTTTACTCCGTCAATGTTGTGTTTATTATCAGCAGTTATAGTTGTCGGTAAGTTTTGGAAAGATTTCTCGCTTTGCGCATTGTGCTGTGAATGAGACGCCATTATCTCTTGCGAAAAATTCATATGCCCACCTTCAGTCTTTGACAGAGCATTGATTTTATTTAATTTCATCGTCGTTTCAGCATCAAAAGTACTTATACTTGATGAAGGTGGATAGATGTTGCCAGATGTTATTTGTATCATATTATTCGATGTCTGATGGTTCGAATTATGACTAACATTAATACTAGACTCAAATTGATGCGACTGAATGTTTATACCAGAAGCATTGCAGTTGTTCGACATAGACATTATACAATTTTGATTATTCTTATCTGGATCATTATGATGCAACTGATTCATCTTCATTGTACTAGTTTGTATGTTTAATGATGAGTTAGCGCATATATTGTTTCCTTTGATAGGTACATTTTGTGTGTCAATATTTTTTGTGGTATCGTTACTACTTGACGTATTAATCTGTCTCCATGGTGTAGGCGACTTAAGACTCTGCGGCACACTGATTGTTGGTATATTCCCAGTGCTGTTATCTTGCAAATTGCCACTGATCTCTATAATATGGGAGTTTTCTAACTTAGGCGCCATTGTTTTGCTAATCAGAGCAGGAGCTATGGATGTCGTAACAATAGGCTGTGACATAGGTATAGACTGCATCGAGAATGATGATGCAGTATTAGGCGTCGATTGCGATATAGCCATAACAGGCTGACCTGTTGATGACACCAACGTTACATTGGGCGGCATAGATACAGCGTGCTTTTGAATGGTGGTTTTTGCAATACTTTGTGGTGTGTTCGCCAAACTCATGCTGTGAATCTGTGATGTTATAGGAGTCAAGTTAGATCTTCCTGCAATTAAATTTACTGTTCCAGGTGCATTAACAGTCATAGATGGACTCATCTGAATCACTTTCGGTTGCCGGTTTGATTTTTCGGGAAGTGGTTGCAATGTAATGTTTGGTACTGATGTTTTTACAGTTTTTATAGTTTGCGGAGACGTCTGCACCGTTTGCCCAGTTATATTAGTAGACGACACCTGGCCATCAACATTGTTTACAACGACGTATCCTGTTGGCACTTCGACTATGGGCTCTATCTTACTTGCCTGGAATACCTGTGTAGTGGTTGCAGAGAAGCTGCTATTTTGTGCTAATACTCCTTGCATTGCGGTTGAGACAAATTGTTGTGATGACATAACAGTATTTTGAACAATGGTTTCCAAACCATAGTATACAGGTTGTGTCGCAGTAAGGTACATACAACCAGATGGATCTGTGACCATTTCTAAAGTTGGCGTAGATCCGAGAATCACTTGATCATTACAGAATTGTGGGAGAATAGCTCCCTGTGGTAGTAAGGTTGCGCCCTGTGCGGAGGATATGAGTGTATTTCCTTGAGTTTGCAGAGCCGTGTTTGGAATTATAGTCGTTTGAGTGTTATTTATACCACTATTAGGCACTACCGTCGCCCCACCAGTTTGCAACGTATTATTGGGTAAAAGTGTAGCTTGCGATGTTATTGTTCCAGGAGAGATCCCCTGTATTGTACCTTGAGGTATTATAGTTGCACCATTCTGGGTATGTATTGTTTGTGGAAGTATAGTTGGTCCATTGGGACCCTGTGAAATGATCCCTTGAGTCTGAAGAGCACCTTGTGGCAATATGGTAGCTCCCTGTTGCAATGTTTGCGGTAATATTCCAACATTTCCTTGTGGCAACAACACAGGAATACCACCACTAGGTACAGCCACCAAACCGCCATTTTCCGTTTGTTGTATTTGAAATGTTTGAGGCATTAATCCGCTCTGCGTCGAAATAAACTGCGTCGGAGCCTTCATGATGTCATTCTGAGGTGCTATTGTTGCTATGTATTGCATGTTCTGATTTTGTTGTTGGGACAAAGCTTCCACATAAGACATTATGTTCTGATTTGCGACGGGCTGTACAATAATCGACGGTTGGCCGGTTTGGTTATTCGTTTGAAGCTGAATAACAGTGTTCCCGTGACCAAGTGGGCTTTGATTTATAGTCGTAAAGGATTTCTCTAATTTTGTTTGCCTTTTAATAGTTGTGGGTTTAGGAATGGATCGGCCGCGATTACTCCTCACAGCTTGCAATATAGGCTTAGGTTGAACAGGCTGTGGCTGCTTTTTGGGCGACTTTTGTGATGTGCCAGGTATTATAATTTGTTTATTTTGCGAATTTGGTGACGCTAACCTTTGTGTTGTCATTGTAGGAACAACTATTGTATTCCCTTGTATTTGTGGACGAATCATAGGTTGTATATTCTGTATTAAGGAAGTGTTTGGCATAGAATTGACAGGCAGAGCTATGGAAGTCGCGCTCGCCATGTTAGGGAAATTCCCGACTTGTTTTTGTCCTTGTAATATACCCTGTTGGTTAGAAGGTATAGTCAATACTTGATTGGAGTTCGAAGAGAGAACTTGTATACTTCCAGCTCCAGACAATATTTGAGTCATATCTGTACCACTTTGGATCTGCTGTATGTTGGCATTACCTGATCCTGATTTAACACAAATATTGTAAGGTAATAGACCACCATTTTGTGTTATTATTTGAGGTGTAATAATTTTTTGATTGTTTGAACTTGATGTTTTAGGTGGCAATAGCATCTGAGGTGTCACGACAATCTGTGGCGACGATAATACTTGTTGGCTAGTAGATACTTGAATATTAGTTGTTTTTCCTTGGTCAAATATAACTGTTCCTGATTTCATTTGTTCTGTTATGGTCATAGTCATCTCATTAGACGGGCCAGGCGACGGCGTTTCTACTATTGTGCCATTAATAGTAATTTGTCTGGTATTTATAGATGTTCTCCGAGCAGATATGCCATCAGCTTTAACAGTACTCTCAGATCCACTGACTACGCCAGCATGTAATATTGTCATTGGTTGTGCGAAAGCATTTTGGAACGCATTCTGTAGTGTGGTCAAAGTTCTACTTTCGGGAGATTTAGGATTTTCACTCTCGCTTTCACTTGTTGACATCATGTCGCAGGAAGGAACATGCCGGTCATATGACTCTTTGTTTCTGTAAGTGCAATGACACCTGTCACATCGCACGAGTTGTTCAATTTGACCATGAGATGATGGCATAGCGTCATCTAATGGTCTCATTACTAATTCGGGTTGTCCATTAACAGAAGTTCCAGCTAAAGTAACTGTATAAGTACTTTCTGTACCACTGGCTCGAAACATAAACTGATTTCTGGAATCAGCGGGGCCATTTTCATCAGCACCGTCAAGTTGGGATATAGGTGTAAAGTCAGTAGAACTCTGAGGACTGTTCGGTCGTGAACTACAACTGCTCTCTGATCCAGACCAGTCGCAAGCTCCATCTAATTGGGATATAGGGCTGCATTGTATTTTTGTGTAAAAATCTATAACGTCTGCGTAATATCCTTCATTTTTATCACATTTCTCTGTACTAACTTCTGCTTCTTTGTCTTTAGGAGATGTAGTGCGATAAGTTAATCCAGATGTGTGTGGTGCTTCATCACAAATGTCATCAGTTGATTCTGGTTTCTTTTTCCTTTCATTATTACTAGCTTCCTCTTTTATTGCATCAAGGTTGTCTGTCATGTTTGATCGCTGTACAGGACTAAGTTTACCAGTCGCAGTTGACGTCCTATTCATTTTACATCTTTTTATTGTAGAAGACAATAAACTACTGTCAAATTTATTATTCCATGTCAAACTGCTAGACCTTTGTTGCCCTCTACCAGTTGTAAGAGATTTCAAATTATGATTCTGTAATAACATTTCTGATTTGCTTCTTTTTAATTCTTTATTGCCTGCATCAAATCTAGAAGAAGATTTGAACAACTCGTCAATAAAATCAGAAGTCGATCGTTCCGATTTATCGATGTTTTTGTCATCAGATTGCGAAATAGCGCCGTATAACTCATTTTTTAAATCCATTCCAGCCAAATCTTCATAGGACATCAATTTCGGGAAAATATCTTGCATCGATATCCCATCCAATAAGTCATGATTGAGATCTTCAAAAATTGCATCTTTAAGTTCTGGTGGCAACAAATCTGCAGTGTTTTGTGGTTCTTCTTCGTCTTGCTGTTCCATTTTACATACACTGTCAATTAGACTGTCCATTACTTGTTTTACAGCAATATCTTCCAAGGTGACACCCTTTTTTAGTTTAATAGGAGATTTATCTTTCTTTAGATATAGCACTTTTTTCCCATCACCGTCCAGTAAGGATTTATGCCACGCTCCTATTTCAGCCATTACTCTATCAACGACTTGAATTTCAAGTGAATGGTCAACAGTAATGTTAACACCAAAATCAAATCCAGGTAGTGGTTCTGAAAGAATCAGTTTTGTCTTTATTGTGTAACGCACCACTTTCAATGGTTTCCTGCATGACCAAAATAGGCGTGTACACATGAAATCCACGGGCATCAAGAAGTCCTCATAATCAGATACTGACGGTACAATCTTTCCTAAGTTTTTAACTGTAAGTGAACCTAGTAAAAATTGCACCTTGTTGATTTCACTGAACCGCTTTTTCTTCTTATCTAACTCAACATACACAGGTCTTGTTAGTTCAAATTCTGAGTCTCGTTGTAAACTCTTGTGTGGAATATCATTGCTGTGATTTGGACAAAACACTCTTTTGTCATCCATGAAAGCACAGTTCTCTTTTCTCGCGCACGAGTAATGATAGGTTTCACTACAATTTTTAGCACAACAGCCGACACTGGCGCCTTTAAGTTCACAAGTGGCACACTTTATCATCTTGCCTCTAGAAATAGCTGAATGTACATTTTGTAGTGACCCATCAATCTCTTCAAAGACTTCTGCAGACCACAAAGCGCAATTTGCATGTATCCAGTCGCTTTGCCCACAATAAAGTAATCTCCCTTCCATTGCTGGAAAGCCATCTCCAATAGTCTTGCATAAAACGCAAATTCTCGAATCTACCAAAGGATATGTTTCAAGTAACTCTTCTAACTTGTCTCCTTCACATTCTAATTTTGGAACAATTTGATCCATTGGTCTCTCATTATTGGAATACTTGGAAATGCTTAATCTTCTGTCAGCTGCGTCATGATCTTTGATTGTTTGAACTTCATCATGTTCTCCTTCCACTTCTAAATTTGGTTTAAGACTATTATTTTCACAATCAAACCATGGGAATGTTTCTGAAAAAAGTTCTCCATAAATAGATTTTAAGTCACCATTTAATGTTCTTTCGATAACCTCTTTCATGTCATAATTAAAATCTTTCAGGGACATATATTCGTCACTGTTAACTCGTTTCTTGATGTCCAATAATGTGGGTGATGTTAATCTGCTATCATTTATGTCTGTAGATGGTTTTACAATTGCAGGACTTAAATCTTGTTCACTGGAATTCGAGTCTTGTATCATTAGTTCATCATCATCATCTGATATCAAATCATATTTATCATGGTGTGCAGGTCTTAAGGATAACCCATCTTCTGCACCTGTTTTAAAGCTTGGATTATTCTCATGTACTTCTATACATGGAATATCAAATTCTGTTTTTGATCCATATATTCCAGTTGAAAAGCATATTTCCTTATTTTGCATAAGTGGCTCTTGCAGATTCACAACTCTATGTGATGTGTGTGGCATCCCTTGTTTGTTAGGTGAAGAAGACTGCCAAAGGTTTTCCGAATTTTCAGAAGCAGCATCTATTTTTTGCGCAAGATTACTCCTACGCCCTCTAGATGTGTTTCTGTACACTTTAGTTTCAGATGTATTTTTTAATGAGTCATCAGAGCCATCGAAGTGCAATTTTCTTATAGCTTGCGGTGACATAGTACGATATGGTTTGTTGGAGACCGGAGTATTCTTATGTGGTGTCAATTTTAACAAGGAACATGCTTTTTTATTCTTTGCTAATAATTTGAGAAGGTGTAGAAGTCTCCCTTTAAGATGATCGGTAAGCATTTTTCTCCATGGCGGGTCATGTGGCATGCATTGGCGACAGATGTACTCGATAGACGGAGGCAACGCCGACAGCAACTGGTACCCTTCGCCAGTCAGTCCCTCGCAGCTCGCATGCACCCACCTCGCGCACCAACCGCATTCCATCATCTGTTGATATAATTCCAATCATATTATCCGTCTGTTAATTAAACAGTTAAATTAAATATATTATTCATTACCTTGCTATCAAAATCATTGTCTCTGTAACATGCTTGACATATAGGGCAATAATTCCCTTTTTGTCTAAGCTTGAAGCATGAGCTGCAAAATGGTAAGCTTCCCACAAATTTGCTCACTTTACTGCTATCACAACTCTTGCATTTCAAACATGCACTACATATCTGTAATTAGAAAAGTGTGATAATTTTGCGAGTTGTAGGATAAATTGTAGTTGTGCTATGTCACCATTGAGTCTCACCTGAGGCCAGTCAGTGCGGTGATCGGCGGGCGGCGGAGGCAGGCAAGCGGCATGGTAGTGTTTGGTGCACCCTCTGCAGCGGCGCGTTGCCGCAGCCTTTCCACACGCTGCACACCACACGCATCGCCCGCACACCCATCCCGCTGCAGAACTCGATGCTTCCTCCGCGCACCAACTGTGGTACCACTCGCAACAGCGAAGGCACACCAGCATCTGTGACAATAATATTGTTAATTAAATTTCAAATAATGTTAAATTAGGACTTGTCAAAAGAAATTAATTATATTATGCAGGTTGTATCCTGGTATGGTTATTAAAATAAGTTATCGTTTTTCCTCCAAAATGCAATGTTTTAGTAGAGCTTCCACCATTTACTGAAGCTCTGAATAATGTATGTATGTGATAAATGCAGGCTTTATTATGCACAATATATTTATTAACTTGTTAAAAAAAGTTAAATACCTTCTCCTGGCCTGCGCTCCCACATAAGAAACAGAGTCGCGGCACTGTGAACGGTGTCGTTCCGATCAGTCCAAACCCTGACGTGCAGACTTCATCCGGATCATAACTTTCCCAGAAATCTACACTGATAAGTTCAGATCGATTTTGACTACATTTCTGTGCTCGACCTCGCACCTGTAAAACAAATAATAATTATATACTATGCTGTATTGTTTTGTATTAATTAAAATCTATATTCTTACGTTAGTTATGTTAGTGAAAGGTTTTATTGTCTTTTTAGGTACCAATTCCATAATACATTCCTCTTCACTGAGTTCGCCTTTGCCAAGTAGTTTTGGATTAGCAATATCCACCTTTCTCTTCTTAGCTTCAACCACAACCTCCAATTCGTCCCTACAAATTGGAACTTCTGGTACTACTTGAGGTGTTCTGTTCTCCATTTCAGTATCAGGTTCATTATTACTAGTCACAGATTCCTTTACAATAGATAACATTGGAATATCATCATCACTGGAAGCCACCCTCTCCTTATCTTTCTCATCATTTGTAGGGAATGTTGCAATTGGTTGTCCCAAAACGATAGATGCACTTCTACATACATGCTTCACTCTTGGACCTTTCATCTCTACCTTCTGTCGTAATGGGTCTTCAACCTGTTTGTCATTCTTGGAACTGCCCTTATCTTTCTTTCTGACTTTTATCCTTGTTTGTCTTTGTTTTTTATTATCATTAAGTTCATCATTTATTGATTCAACATCATCATTGTCTTTATTCTTATCTTCTTTCTGGAGAATTTCTTCAGTATTTCTCTTACTTACTTTCACAGAAGTGAAACCTTTGTTTTCACTATCATTGCTGGCACTGGTTAGAGTACCAAATGTAGGCTGAGTGCTCAAACTGTTAGCGCCAGCAACGCGAGATGGATTTACTTGAGTCAATGGTCCAGCAGACTTAGTGTTAGATTTCATGATTGGTGGTAACATAGCTGTCAAACCAGTTCGTATGTTTGATGGTACTTGGAACGCTTTGAGACACATTTTGAGCCAACAAGCTGGACATCTGGCTCTGTTTTCACAACGCAGTAGCTTCCATTGTTGTGACCGCACTATTGGTGGGACGAGGCAGTTACCTGAAAAAAAATATGCATGTAGCTCAATTAGTTCATTTTAAAAGTTTAAATAGTTTGTACGGTATATTTAAAGTTAACTCTATATATCAATCTTACCTTCACCCTTGAGGCATTGCATGACAATTGGTCCAGCAACTTGTGACAACTTGGCCTTTTTCACCATCTTGGAAATGAATTTACGACACGACTCGCAGGAATAGATGCCGAATTTACGTGCTTGCTTCACAAACTTATAGAATCTAACGGCACCACATACTCCACATGTCACTGTTGCTGGGGGCAC
Organism: Tineola bisselliella; assembly: GCA_028551675.1. Lineage (NCBI taxonomy): Eukaryota > Metazoa > Arthropoda > Insecta > Lepidoptera > Tineidae > Tineola > Tineola bisselliella. The sequence continues at coordinate 72,475 of JAPWLS010001293.1, forward strand.
AGGAGCTGGAACATTATAACAATGAGTAAATACATTGGCAATGCTCTGAGTGAGAGGAAACAAATTATAACTCCTTTGCACTGGTAAAGCTCTCTCAGCATAATAAACCTAACAACACCTTTACTACTACAATGACTATAGTTAAATTGTATGTACAATGTAAATTTAATAAAATACTTACAACTCGTTCCACTGAATGTAGAGAAAGGCCCATCTGGTCCAAGAGTAGACTGTGCTGGAGAGTTCAACTGTAGCCTTGCTTCTCTTATAATAACCTTGCCACTCAGTAATTGTGAGGGAGCTTTGTCTCTTTCAGGACTTGGATTTGAAGGTCTCTCATTGTCACTTCCACCTAAACTCTCGCTGTCCCAACTCTCCTCGGAATCTGTACTTGTGCTACTGGTGCTACTAGCATCAGATATATCTACAAGTTTCCTCAATGCGTGTCCTCCTCTATCCTCTTTATGAGATTCAATTGTTTTTGTCTTTTCTGAACTTTCGAAATTTGAATTCTCATCTTGTGAACTATCATCTTCTTTGTCATAGACAAACAAATCTCTTTTGTTATTATTGCCGTTAAGACTTGAAAAGGAATTTGCGGTTCTATCTTTGAATAGATTACACACTGTTGAAAGTCCATCTTTTGCTGATTCCTTGCTATTTCTCTCCTTCTTCGACTCTACAATATCATGATTATCAGCAGCACCTTCCTCTCCAAGCAGATTGTTGAAAGATAGCTGCTTCAGCTTAGGTTTCTTCAAAACTTTTCCAGCATTGACACTAGTTGCAGTATCCTCTCCATCCATAAAACGCTTATTTGGTTTTATAACACGAGATGAATGGGAACTCCGTGCTGGTAAAATAAATCTATTTCCACTACTTTCTTTCTCAGGAGACACATTCCTTAAAGGTGGAGATGTGCACCGACTCTCACTAAATTGTGAAAATTTGTTTATGGACTTTGATAAAGGATTTAAGTTCTTTCTCAGGTAGCCTTCTTGGTATTCCGTAGATGATTTTGAGCTAAGATCTGTGAGTTTAGCTGGCTTAAGAATACCACTGAATGAAGAATATTCTGTTTGTTTGAGAGCAGACTTCTTTTTCATTATAGAGACTAGAGGTGGATGATTTTTGGGTAATTTTCTGAGTGGTAAATAGTCATCACAGCATTCCACCATTCCGAAAGTAACTGTTTTCTTCGCAGGTTTTGGTTTGTCTGGCTTGTTGGAATCCATTTTATTTTGTGATCTGGTTCGCACTGGGGATGTCGATGCCTTGTTAGTATTCTTTTGTGTTTCAACAATTTGTGTTTGTGATATCTCCTTGCCCACTTTTATATCATTATTTTCCTTGGCTGGCACATTATTGTTTTCTTTCTTTTCTTCCTCCTGTAATTATTAAGATATTGGTCTTAATATGTACACATTTGAATAACATAATATTATTATTATGAGAATAGTGAAATGCACCTTAACTTTCACTATTTAAAACTAATTAAAAACATATAAGGCTCCATTGCAACTTCCTTAAGTGATACAAACAGGAGCTTAATTTCACTAGGCTAAGAAAACAACATTTATACATTATATTTAGAACCACCTTTAATCAAATATACACTAAGTCGGTTTGTTAGTGGGAAAATGTATTAGTTTTCTGAATTTAAATTTAATCAAATTATAATAAAATATAGTAATAAACCCTTAACACAGTCAACTCTATTAAAATGAACATAATACAGAGTTCAAACTAATGTGGTGTTTGCTTTTGTGTAAAATATAACCTAAAAATATATGAAATAATATAGTTTTATCAAAGAGTAGAGAGACTCTACATGATAAGTGACAAACATTATACACGATACAATAAAAAATATATTGAATATTTGACATTAATCAAAGAACATTGGAGAATTTCTTACATTTAAAGTAGAGGTCATGACAATATTGTCAATGTTGATGGAAATATAAAAATCCTAACTTTAACATTAAGTGTGAGAGCCAGTTTGGAAAACTGATTTAAATCACTAAACAACTACAATGTCACACTTTAGATACGAATTATTATCGAAATTTTTAGAAAACAAGGCACTTTCTTTGTTGACATGTCCATAGAGATGTCAAAGTACGTTAACGTATTGGACGCTATAATGTTTTAATGATTGTAGATATTACGTAAACACAACATTTCCGTCTGCACACAATTAATTTTACGTAACAAACACGCTAAGGACACAAAACGAGACACTTTATTTACCTCCTTGTTCCCTGAGAAAACATTGGCGGACGCGCCATCTGAGTTCGAATGAGTAGAAGTCTCATGGTAAACTGTGCCCGAGAGTACGCTTATACGCTTTCTATTCTGGAATTTTAGCGGTTTTCCAGGGAACCTCGATCTTCCCATTTTGATATGGATACAAGTGAAGGACAGTCAGTGCGTTCCCAGCGACGGCGGGGAAACTGGCGCGCATGCTCCGGGCCGCGCGCTAGCTCGTAACGCCATACCACTCATTTATGCAATGTGTACAACAAATTACGACGCAATTCGCATTTGATGAACATCCAACATAAAACAATCACATCACTTTTCACATTATGCACCAAAACGGCCACTTTACACACTTTTTGCGAAATGATACATCATCAATCATTTTAATAGCAGTAAATGCCATAAGTCGCAACGCTTCAATTCATTGGACCGATGGTAGCGTTAAAACAAAAGAGAATGTAATTCTAATTTCACGACACTGCACGGTTATGTTTGCTAAAGGCCTTGTTTGTTCCATTTACAATATTATAAACAGATTTATCGAAGTAAATCGGGCGTAATTTGACAAAGATGGCTGTGAACCGCGCGTTAACAATAGCGAGTATATCGAGTGATTAACGAGACGAGCCGCGAGGCCGCGGTGTGAACGACACCTGGCTACGGAGGCCAGTTATGGATTTTGAACCAATCGCTACGTTAATTCGGACCGGTATGAAAACAAACATGCCGCTTGCTCGCGCCTCAATAGCCGCAACACTCCGCTCTATCAATAAAATTGTTATGAGCTATGTATTCTTTTATGTAGATATAATCTGCCTGCGCGACCGCGATTAAACGCATAGCTCTACCTATTTACGATCATTATTATCTTTATATCGCGTTGTTCAAAAACAATTTGTATCATGAATCAATTACTATCATTTATTTGTAGGTACCATTTTTAATTTATATATTAATTCAATACAGTTTTGTATTATTTATTGTCATTTTCTAAAATTTGAATAAAGTTGTATCAATTATATGCACATATGTATGCGGATATAATTGTTATAAATAATTAAATATAATTAAACTTTCAGTTGAATTGCATAGTAAAAATTTAGACAAGAAACTCGTACATATTTAACTCTACATAATATAAATTAATGATTAACAAAATACGCTTATAGATCAAGGTACATCATAATTAATTTTTACGCTCTACCAACAAGAGCTTAAATCGAATTGACCAACATACCTGTCTACATTCCTGTTTAATGTATGTATTTAATGTAAAATCCTAAAACATAGAATCATATTTATATAAATTAGGAATTGTAAAATATTAAGCATAATCAGTTGAACTTAGTTTGTAAAAGTTATTTCTATTGAACAATGTAAATATAATACGAGAGCCTATGTCAAATGTATAACGCGAAGGGTGGGATAACTAGTATTCTATATGAACCTACTTATGCGCATATATACGGCAACGCGTACAATACACGCACCCTTGTCTATATAGAACCCCAAAACTCCCGGTCGATCATGCGTAAAGGGCGAGGAAGGGATGCTAAAAAGGGAAGAGCATAGGTGCTTGAACTCTATCGCTTTATTCATAAATATATGTGTACGACACCTAATTTTTACATTTTTTCTTAATACCACTATTGCTACATTGTTTGCACACAAATACTGACCTCTAGCGTAAGATATGAGAACGAAAAGTTGCTGAAACACTTCCTGAAGTAATATAATGGGCGGCATTTCCTTAATATAAACCGATTATTCGCTTAATAAATAATTTGGCTTGGAAATACACAATATTAACACAAAACTTCACTATTTTGATACACACACTTGATTCAAAATTTCACTGTGAACTTTTGGTAAAGAAACTTCACGTAGGCATAATATTTACACTTAGTTTTGTTGCATTGATGTCCGTGCATGAGTGTGTAGTAGTCAGACTGAGAAGCGTCGCGCATGCCGTGAGGGACTCCGTGTAAATATAAAAATGAACAAACTCCCCTTCTGCGGGTGCAGTATGAATCACGGCTGTTCTTCAAATCGGTTAGGTCGCACGATTTTTTTTATTTAACATTAATCGTTCCATCGGCTGCCGTGACCGTCGTGTAGGTCGGCGCACCGCCGTGTTTGTGATTCAAATTTGTGCGGTATCGAATTATTATGGGTACTTCCGCGTGCCTCGTAACACAATATTGATCGGCCTCCGTTCCCGCCGCGCTCGTGAACATGTTTCTGTACTGTAGGGCCGACTGATGGAAGGATAATCGCTGTGGGCTTGTAATATCGTATCCAAATCCCTAATAGCAGGTAGTTGTTTTTTGTTCTCTTTGGGTCACAGTCCTCGGATTAATGCAGATAAAAAAATGGCTCCTATTACCACCGAAGCATGTCAAAATACAAATTGACGACTTTTCTTCAAACATTTACGGTTCACTTTTGATTGTAATTGGGTATTCATTTCAAATTTCCTATTAACTTATGTTGTTACATTTTTATTATGATTGTAATAGCAGATATATGTATAATCATAATTATATTATTGCTGTAAATAATATACAGCTATAAAGAGAATTATTTTATTGTGCGTATCTTGATTAATTTTTTTTTTTTTGCACGCCAAGTAATTGGTGGGACATGTGAAACTGTGTTATGTTATTAATTTACATCCCTGTACCGATGTTTCATGCAAAATAAATATATTTTATTAAATATATATTATTCATTTCATTAAACACGTTTAAAATATAAAATTAATAAAACTGGGTTAATTTTTCTAATGGGTTTGTATTCGTCCTGCTTCTGGAAATAGCAAAATTTCATTGTAAAAAAACGTTACCTCTTTTTTAAAATTTTATTTGTTGAAAGTTTCGACAACAATGAACATACAAAATAGTCGCGTACATCAATTTCCAATTAGTAGTTAAAATCTGGCACACAGCAAAAGTGGAGCTACATCTTTAAATTATTCAATTACAAATCTGAGAAATCTCAAGTTTCTCTAATACTTTGATTTTGTTTATTAATTTAGATGCTTTTCAAAGTGCCAACTAGGATAAGGGACTATATAATAGAAATAGAGCTTAGTTCCTTCAAATAAATTCACTATCTACTTTAGTTTAAGATTTTTTAAAAGACTACTAGACTACCGTAAAAATCAACGCTGACAATATACGAACATGACATATCAGGAGGCGGTAAAAAGAATGCCACTAGTTTTGAGATATAGCCATTTCTTTAATAGTGAAAATTGACTCATATGTTCAATTGTGAACAATATAAATTGTCATATATATGTTGCGTAAAACGTATTCATTTATCATTGTTATTTATACTAATTTTCTTCTTAGTAGTTTTATTTTGTGAGCAAACACCTGTATATGCACAACACGTTTTTCTTTATTGGTATCATATAATTGTACTTAAACCTCTTAGCAGACCTCAAACATTTATTAAAATGTCATAAGACCATCGTAAACGTAATAATCGCGTAAAATAAAAATGTTAAAAATATTAAACAACTAATTAGATCAAATCAATATCTTTGAGCTACATATTTATTTTTTTATTTACGTGTACACAGGTCAATGTACTAGTAAGATCTTACTAAAAAACTATGCAGAATCGAAAACGATTTCGAATTATTATTTCTATTACCTATGACTTTATTTATTCTTGCCTGAAAAATATTTTAAATGAGAGAATAGTTGAAATAATCCAATGATCAATTTATATGTGAAGTTGGGGAGCCAAATTTCCTATAAAAAAACCGATTTAGGTTCGATTCAAGACTCGGTCGATTATCATTTGGGTAATACTCATTGAGTGGTGTGACCAGACAAAAAAAGATTTATTAATGTTTTTTGAATATCTATAATTATGCTAAACACATTTTTGAAATTAAATAACGATTGGTAATAATTTATTATTATTAGAATTATAATATAGCTTTAACTTTCCAAAATGCGACAAAATTTTATTTTCTTTTAATTTTTCCTTTAATCGATCTTTATTCTAAGTCCATCACTAATTCCCGGCAACCGTTATGTTCGCGCCATATTTTGACAATTGAGTATTGTCTATCAGCCGTGTTTCGTGCACTTTTTTGCGCGCTGCTTTAAGCTTTTGATATTATTATTATTTTTCGTTACTAACGACGAAGGTTCCCAAAAATTTCATCATTTTTCGTCAATTATATAAATTAATAATAACAAACATGCCTTCCGAAGTACAACCTACCTTGAAGTTCACCCGTCTTAGCGAGCACGCATCGCCACCAGTTAAAGGATCTGATAAAGCAGCAGGATTCGATTTAAAGAGGTACTTTTGTTCATCAGTTAATCAATATGATAGTATTCGGTTCACAATAATGTTTCGTTGCTATCTGGCCTTTAGCGCTTATGACTACACCGTTCCAGCAAGAGGAAAAGAGCTTGTAAAGACAGATCTGCAGGTTGAGCTTCCATCTGGCTGTTATGGAAGGGTTGCACCAAGATCTGGATTGGCAGTTAAGAATTTTATCGATGTTGGAGGTAAGATACTAGCTTTTTCAACATAACTTTGCAACTACCATCTACTTAGGAGCTTTTTCCTCACTTTTATGTCTAGAATATTAATGATAGATGATTGTTCATCTAAATGTTTGAAATCATTTAGGCAGTGCATAGAAGAAATACAAGTTTACATATTGTGATATAATTTATAGATGTTGTTACTGAAGTATCATGTTAAATTTGTTTTCTGTTGATTCACTATGTCTAACAATTTATTATAATTTAATAATAACACAATAGAATGAGCTCTTCAATTGAAGTTTAAGAGTGGTGGACAGAGACTTAGTCACTGGAAAGTACCCGTATATGTAGAGAGAAGCATACTCTTGTCTACACATGTAAAGCCTTTTGTTCCATCTATAATGGCGGCTGTCCCAAGTCGTGAACTATGTTAGCTTAACATTTGAATGTCTTCACATACTGGGTTAAAAATATGATGCAGCAGGTCATAATATAATATCTATTCCAGCTGGAGTAATAGATGAAGACTATCGTGGGAATATTGGGGTTGTGCTATTCAATCACTCTGACCAAGATTTCAACGTCAAGAAGGGAGATAGGATCGCACAACTTATATGTGAAAAAATATTTTATCCGGAGTTAGTTGAAGTTTCAGCGCTCTCCGATACTAAGAGAGCAGATGGTGGTTTTGGATCAACAGGAACACAATGAAAACAATTGTGAATTTAATTTAATTAAGATTAAACTTACATTTGATACATATATATTTTTATTTTATTTTAAACAGGCTCGAAAATTTACCCTGCAGACAGTTCTATATCACCACTTATAGTATAACAAATTACTTATTACTATGGTCTCCTTCAATCTAATTGGGGAGAAAGACGAAAGGTGTACTGGACCTTAAGTAGATGTGTTGAAATGTTCTTTGATGCTTTGAAGTTCTACTCTCTGTGGTGTTGGTACTTCTGATCCTGGACCATCTTTGCTCTTTCTTAGGAATGAACTAAGAAAGTTCTTTATCTTGCTCTCATTGCTGATTCCGAAATCAAATTCTGCTTTTTCAACTCTCTTTTCAAGTACTAGCATATTATCAGTGAGTTTTTTTAGTACAAGTTCCAATGTGTTAATTTTTTTTGCCAAAGTCGTTATCTCTAGCCTATAATTCTTGATGTCATCATTTACTACAGAATGTACTATAGAACTACATTCACTATTTTTTGATTTGACGATTTGCAAAACACTGGACAACTCTTCCAATCTGGTTAACATACTGTCTATTAGATTCTGTACACCTTCTAAGTTTTTACTTACATCTAGTTTTATATACTCTGCATAGTCATGAGCAGTTTCTTCCAGCATATTTTAATCGTATGCAATATACATGTAATGCGTAGTTAATATTATCCGAAATCCGGATACAAATATTCGAACAAACTTACAAAACTATCAAGCAAGTCCATCAATAATTTTGACAGCTCTCTAAAGGTGGATGGAAACAAGTGAATTACTTTTACAATTATTTCCATTGTTGTCACGAAAATAAACTACTTCAAAGGTATTCATTTCTACTACAATTTCCACCTCCAGGATCCTAATTTAGTTAAGCAACCAAAAGTCGCAGTTGTTTGACCATGACATAGTTTCCCAACTTCTCGATAGTATATAGTTATATACCTTATTAATTAATCGAATCAAATTTAATAAAAAATTGCAAATGTTTAGTATTATTAATAAGTACATAAATAAAAAAAACACAGGCGCGTAATGGGCAGAACGCACATTTTATTGTGATTTTTAAAATTAAAAAACAATCTAGGCAATAGGCACTGCCGCCGCTATATCCTAATTTTCTTTAAAAATATGACAAGTTTATTGACTACTAAAATTTTATGCTTCATACAAAATTACTATCTGACGTATAGAACAAATAAATAAAATTATTATAATAAAGCTAAAGACAACACAACTTTCCATGCCACTGTTTAAAAAAAAATAGTTTGACAGTTCAAGTTCTTCCAAAATACCTGTTAGCGCTTTTACGGCTTGTACAAATTCGATTCGATAAGTGGCTTTATAAGTATAAATTGTTGGATTTACCTCATAATAGTTATGAATTAATAATATGCTACCATCTACTGGTTATTTCAAAGCGATTAATTGCCCTTTTTACCATAGTGGTTCTTGTGAGAGACCCTATTGTCATTTTCGTCATGCTAAGAAAGACAATCAAAACATAAATAATGGCGGGGTCTTTAATCAGCTGGTGCCCACAGCCGTCAAGAATGTTTTGCAGAGTAGTGATAATACGAACCCAACAGAAGATAAAGGTAATTTGACAGGCACGAATTCCAGAGCAACCTATAATCCGACTCCGATATCGGAGCTTAATAAAATAAACAATGGTGAGATTAATAGTTCGTACGATATTATTGAACAAAAAAGGAGGCATATTCCTATCCCTTACACGCCAAGCAAACCTATGAGCATGCCCACAAAGCGGTTCATAGATAATGATTCAATTAAACCTTTTGTTTACTCGCCTGTTACTAAATATACTCCAGGTTCGACAGATAATGTTAGTGTGGATCCGTATCTACCGAAGGGCTCTAATGGCTCCACAGAGACATACTTGCCAGGTAGTGATAAACCCATACAGGAATATACCCCGAGCACTGACTCTGTTAAGATTAGCTCAGTGGGTTATGTCCCCTCGGACAAATCAGATGCAAATAAAAATAAAATATTGGAATATAGACCCTCTATAGTAGCTAACAAAACTGATGTTCCAAGATTAACATATCAACCGACTCCGCGAGCTCAAGTGCCTTGCTTCTCTAGTGATGAAGATGAACCGAGTCCTAAGAAAAGTAAAATATCCGCAGATGTGAATAATTTTGATGGCTTGGAAGATGAATTTAATATTTTGGATCAGATTTTAGATGAAGAAAAAACTGACTCTGGGAAATTAGAGAAGAAAGATGATCTAAGAGAGTCTGGTAAAAAATCTAACAATAACGAAAAAAATGGCAGAAAACATAAAACCCAACGTGAACCCAGTGACAGTAAAAAGAGTGATGAAAAGGCTCATAAAGATGATGGTAAATCAAAAAGTAGTGATAGAAAATCTACACATAAGAGTTCACATAAAGATAAATACAAAGATAAGCATAAACATAACACTGACAATAAAAACTCTAGAAGGTCTTCTAATAGTTCAAAGTTAAATTATTCAGAAAGTGATTCCAGAAGACATAGCTCTAAAGATTCCAAGCAGCCATCGAAGTCTAGCGATAGAAAGGATGACAGAAAAAAAGATAAATACAAGCACAAGGACCATAAACATTCAAAGGACCGAAGCTCAAAGAGGGAACGTTCAAGAGATAAAAACAAAGATAAAAAAGAACAATCTAGTAATAAGACTGAAAATAATAGCAATAACAGTGATGACCAAATTGATGAGGATGTGGTAGAAATGTCAGAATCAGATGAAGAAACTATAGCTTTGGAATGTAAAAAAATATTTGAAGAATACATCCCTACTGAAAAAGAAATATCTTCCAAAATTATTTTCTCTGACGATGAGGACAAAGCTGATGAGCCATATATTCCATCAAAAAAGAGAATTTCACGAACAGAAGGTAAAGTTATAAAAACTATTCCTAGAGCACCTATTAAACCAGACTTCAAAGGGAATGCTGCACAAACAATGGCACAAAGAATTACTAAAATTAGAGAATTCCATGAAGCTAGACAAACCTTAACACAACCGGAGGTCAAAACTGAAATCCCCAAGCCTGTTATTAATATTCCCCCTTCTAGCAACAAAATCCGGATTGCACATGTACCGTATGTGTCTAATATGATTAATGCTAAAAAGGTAATTCCTGTCAAGCCTCCTGTATCACTGAGTGATCCATCTACATCCTCCACTATATCGCACACTGTAAAGAAAGGCACTCAGAGAGTGGCACATATACCAAGTGAAAAATTCATCGATAGGCCTGGTGTGTTAGAACCATTAGCCTCTAAAATAGCAGCAAATATCAGATCAATATATTTGAATATGATGATTGATGAATGTTTAAAAATATATGAATTACCAACAGATGCTTACAATAGGGCACAACATGAAGAGTTAAGCACAAGCAAGAAGTGCTCTACCATACCAATATATAAAAACTCTGCAGTTTTAGCTGTTAGTAGATTAAGAAAAGAGAGTGCGGAATGTAATGGAATTAAAAAATCTGCAATAGAATGTGTGAGGTTGCAAAAATCTGGTGGAAAATTAGCACCAACATGGAGCATAGAAAACAAACATAAGAAAAATGCAGATAATGCACATCATTTTATTGGTGCTCAATTTTACAAGAACATTTCTAAATGGGTTTTAAGTGAGGAGCAGCTTCAAGAGAATGGATTCCCCAGGGTGCACCCGAGTGGTGAAAAGGGTAAAGCTAAAATATATGTAGAAAATAAAAGACAGCGGCCACCAAAAGGCTTTATTAGAGTCTGTAGCAGATGCAAGAACGATTACATTGTTAACAAAAAGGGTTTTCCTGAAGTGAAAGAAGAATGTGTTTATCACCCCAATAATAAGTATAGATTTAGAGGAGAAGTCCGTTACCAGTGTTGCAGTCAAGATGGTTCCTCGGAAGGTTGTTGTATAGCGCCAGTGCATGTTTATGAATATGTAGATTATGAAAATTTGAAGGGATATGTGAGAACACTACCGCCCGAAAAACCCTTAGAAGACTATGGTGTTTACGCCCTAGATTGTGAAATGTGTTACACAACCCACGGCCTAGACTTGACACGAGTAACTGTGATCAATTCTTCATGTAAAACAGTCTATGAAACTTTAATAAAACCCTTACATCCAATCATAGATTACAATACTAGGTACTCTGGCATTACAGAGGAACACATGGCAGATGTGAAGACTACATTAATAGAAGTGCAGGCTACGTTGCTTTCCATGTTTAGTAATAAAACTATATTAGTAGGTCATAGTTTGGAATCTGATTTTAAAGCTCTGAAGTTAATTCATGATACTGTAATAGACACAAGTGTGCTGTTTCCGCATAAAATGGGATTGCCGTATAAGAGAGCTCTTCGCAATTTGTCCTCTGAATATTTAAGAAAGATAATACAGAACTCCGTCGATGGCCACGACAGCGCTGAAGATGCGACCGTTTGTATGGAGTTAATAATACATAAACTCAGAGAGGACCTTAAAACCAGGTAGCGCTCATTATGGCAATATTTAAATAACCAAATTGAGCTATATTTGGTTCAACTATGACACGTAGGGAAGTCGTGGTATCTCAGTGATTAGTTACAAATATTTAACATTGTAATTTAGGACATAAAATTATTTATTTAGATAAGTAAACGAATATATGTTATGCAATTACAAGAAGCAGAACACCAAACTCAAGAAGTTACATTAGTGTCTAATTATAAGAATAATTATTGTTTTCTCTTAAAACTTCAAACACTTAGTTATTATAAAGTGTTTTGTGACGGAAATTGTAATTGACCGATTCCGTCCAAATTACCTCTTTATTTAGTCTAAAAAGATTCCATGGTGTGAAAATTTCCATATTTTTTTTAAATGCGTTGGTATGTACCCAGTTTATTCTATTCACATACACATTTCCATAAATTGTAGGCGCAAAAATGTTTATATGGATAGCGGGCTTTAATTACAGCTGTCATATTTACCATAAAAAACTTATGCAGTAACTTTTTAGTATTTAGAAAATGTTCTAAAAATGATTTTTAATTTAGAATTAGACATGACATTACAAATTAGTACCTGATTCTATATTTCTCACACTGTTAATAATTACGTAATTATTCATAGGGATCTTTCCTAATAATATTGTTACATATTTTAATTTCTATTAAAATATGTTAATAAATATAACGCAGCAGCTACAGGGACGGATAAATGCTGTACGACTGGTGCAACAGCTTCGTTCCCATGTATGGAAGAGTATTTTTCTATCTAAATCTCCAAGCATTTATATTTATTTCTGATATCTTTAAAATTAATGAAACCGTTAACTGCTAAAGTTTTTCTGGCGGTACCTATTAACTTTAAGAATAGCAAGAGATACTCATTTGTTATTGGGATAGGCAGTTTAGAGAAACCTGTTGTGTAAATACGTTTAGATTGTCGTTTCCATTGCAGGTTGATATTTGATTTTCTAAATTATATTTTGTACTTAAATAACATTGATTTTTATTTTTAAAATTGTCTTGTATACTGTTACTTGGTCCCACAGGACAACTAATAACTATTTTTAAAATCACGTATGTGAATGAAACTATTTTGAAGAATGTGCATATTTGTTTCGTTGGCTCTAAAATCATCTAAAACAAAAAATAAGTAGTTATTCATTTATAGCAATTTATTATCACTCAATTATAATATTAATACTAAATTATATATATAAAAAAATACAAATAAAAAACACAATAAAACCAAAAATATATGTATAATATTTTACTAGCAGAAAAGAATCTTACATAGTCATCATGTAACTGTTAAGATCTAATGTGATGCGCGTTTTTACGTTAGAACTAGAAACAAACAAAACAAATGTTAGTGTGAGCCCTGCCTTATCTTTTTAAATAGATAGAGATGTTTCACAGTCCATACCCTCCACCTACATTTTGACACTAAAAGAAAACGTAATTGCATGTTATGTACATGACGAAATTGCCATATGCAGTCGACCAGTAGATTGATCTCTTCAAAATATTATTAACAATTACCTAATAATTGAAGTGTGACCATTTTGCTGTGCAGTTAACTGTCAACTCCTGCTGTAACTCGACAGCCATTACATTGGGTCTAGTTGTACAATTTATAATATGCAGGGCTTTACACTAATCAAAAAGAAAAATGTGGTATTATGCCTACTCCTTTGTTTTCAATGTAAAATTATCTGATGATTCTATCCCTGACATCACCAACATGGGTGGTATCCTGAAGTGTAATCTGAGCTTTAGATAACATTACAAACAACCCTGGGTTAAACTTAACCATAATATCCTTATGCTACATTTCATTGCAAAAGCTATGGTTTTTTAAAAAAACATCCTCAACAAATTTCAATAGTAGAAAGCATAAAAATACATTAAATCGTAGTTTTCTTGATGAAGAACAAGAAATCTACAAAAATTAACAAACTAACAAAAAAGTGAAACTAAAAAAGTTATCAATGAGAAAAATTGCACACAACTTTACTGTAAATTAATTTATTCTAAATTGAACTGCGTATGGGCCTTCTGAAATATTCTACATTTATTTTTACATGTATTTGATTTTTACAGTAAAAGTAAAAATTTGAACACAATATTCTAAATACATTGATCAAATAAATGAATGTGTGATGTAAATAACATTTTACCCTCAAAAAAGCAGATGCCACGGCAGTTAATAACAATGATCAATTTATGCTATTCATTATTAGTATGTAAAAAAATGAGAAACATGTATCACCACCTTACACCTACAAGTATGTCATCTTAATTCTGTAGGTCATTAGGCAGTTTATATTAACACATCTTGTGACCTTACAAATTCTGCACTAATCAATAAATGATTGTTCTACACATGCTTTCACACGTTTTTCATATTCTCTGCGGTTCTCTTTATATAGCTGGGCTGCCATTGAATTAGCCGGAGAATTTGGGTTTGGATCACTAAGTAACGACTGAAACAAATATTATTTCATTATTACATTTGATTTATAGTTATTGTTAATGTGTAGACTAACTGGGTATATCTGAATATGCCTTCGATGACATACAATGAATATTTGTGATTTCTACTGGATGGTGTAATTGTGTGGTCAATGGTGTAGCATGTCAATAAATAAATATATATTAAGCTGATGTTTTATTTTGATTTCTACAACTTAGTATTGGGGAACTATTCACTGTAAAATAATCATATTAACAACAGATATAATTTAGGATTTTGTGATTCATATGTTTATTTTTTTATTATTTTAAGCAAACATTTCAAAAGCTTTACAATCAAATTAATAAAAATAAAGATAGTAAGCCGCAAACAATCTAAATTACTAAAGTAATGTTTGTGAATAACCTAAGACAACACTAATTGAAATAATATTAGGTATTAAATGGTAAAAATTGCCATTATTGGGTTCATTTAGTGTTGTAGGGTTCAGTAAGCAGTGAATGGGTGTACTTTGGCATTACAATAAAAATATGCTTTGTTGACAGCTTTTGTGGCTAGTTCCAATTTGTTATTTGAACCTTAACAAAGTTGTTTTTGTAATGTGTTTTCTTTTTATTTTGCTCCAACTAATTGCAGTCTACTATAAATGTCCAATGTTGTAATATTCAAGAACTTACCTGTATAGAAGTTAATATAGCCGAGACATCATAAGTTGGGCTCCATCTATTTTGCAAGATATCTAAACAAATGCCACCATCTGCATAAACATTTGGATGAAACATTTTTGATACAAATCTAACTGTTGGAGGTTTGTTAGGATACTCTTCAGTGAATTCAATAGTCAATTTAAATGTCCCATCTTCAAATGGTGTGTCATGAGGACCAAATATCACTGCATTCCAGATCATTATATTATTATCTGTGGGTGCTCCAGACACACCGGTCGGCGGGTCCTCTTGTAAACTGAAATGACGTTGGTATTAATATTAGATGCTAATCAAGAGCATTATGACAAAAACAATTACTTTAACCTCTTTTTGATAACAAAGAAACATAAAATAAACAGTACTCTGACACAGAAACGTCATGTTGTTATGGGTATGCTTACGGTGCTTTGTTTTCTTAACAATGCGTTCGTCATCAAAATCATAAATACTAATGCTTGGAGATGGGTACCATCTCACACAAAATAGAAATCGATGAAAAAGTGACAGTGATGTAATTTTGATGATTCAGCATTAGATCCGAAGACACTTTTGAGATAAATTCAATATCTATGTTCGCATTTCACTAAACTCAAACTAATACATTGTGAAAGTATGATCCACTAAGATAACAAACCGTTTAAAATCTCTCATCAAGCGTCTTCTGGCAGGAGTTGACATTTTGATTTCACGTTCCTATGAAATTGAGATTGAAAATATTTGTTCCCCACGAGTGAACACAACTCGATAAAACTGACATACAAATAGTATATTTAAGGAGTTTTATTATACTGCTAATAGTTATTGTTGTATCGTCGATATCGTAAAGAAATATCGCCACGGCCAGCGCGATGATTGTCAGATGACCATGAAATTAGCAATTTTTTATTTCTGTGGAATCGTTGCCAATACTGAAATAACTTATTATTATTTATTATTTTAATACTGGTATGCCTGCATGTAACCAACTTTACTTCAATAGTGAAGCGCTCAAACCACAGACAAATGGCTCAAACCATAGATTTCAATTAATATAATTTCGAATTTAAAAAGGAACTTCTATCTTCTAAAGATCGATTTTAGAATACATTTAAATATGTAAGAGTATTTTGATAACTTTGTTAATTTATTGAAAAACCTTTTTAAACTAAAAATCTCAATCCACAAATTTCACTATAGCGCTTAACTTGAAAACATAATTTCTTTTATTATCGGCATAGTTACTGGGGATTTTGAAGAATCGGTTAAATCTTTTTGGGATGTTTTTACATGCAAATTAAACTTTGCCTGAATGCTCGACATCTGAGACTGTTTAAGAAAGATTTTTTCGCATATTTTACTTTTATAGGAATAAAAACAAAAGTAATAAATAATTTCAATGTTTATATTTTCAACTTTTTACAATAAAAACGAGTTCAAATAGAAAATAATTATTGTACATTAACTAAATAACTTCTGTATTTTAAAATTAGTTTAAAACAGATATGTTTGAGACGTTTATTTTGGTAACTAGAAGTTGAAATAACAAATGGCTTTCTTCTACATGCAAAAGACCTGCTGTTCACGGAGGCGTCATATTATTATTACTCGAAGCGCACTCTTGACGATGAAGTAAGTACCTGTGGTCAGTCATAAAATGTTTTAGCCTCGATTCCGATTAATATTTTATTAAATCGTCAAGTGTCATTAAATTAAAAAAAAACATTACATTTTGTCAACGAAATGTAATGCGCATTTAATGTTTTATTATAAAAATATATGTATATAGATATATATTTATTATAAATCTTAAATAACAATCACAATTGTTGCAATTTGACCACGATTTTTTAAAACGAAACATTAGCTTTTTTAAACGCTAACATTCTGTTTCTATAAAAGTAAATTGGAAGCAAACGTCACATACGAAAGCAACTAAACAAAATATAGTACGATTTTTTACATATATTATTATTCAGTAAGAAAGCGGCCGCAGCATAAAACTACAGAGATATGACGAATTGCTTCAACGGGTATTCCATAATTTTTAATGTAAACTTTTAAAAGATTATCAATGATGAACACCGTCACATTATGTCGCCCGCTTCCCTTCAAGAAAATAATTAGTTCTAAAAATGTATTTTTAAAAATAAACAAACATTTATTTTAGAATGTTAATTCTTTTTAAAAAACCATTTATTAAATTAAACCGAATTTATGTTAGATACATGCAATGTGCTCGTATGAACGACATCTAACGTAAATTCGGCATTTTCACATAATATGTACAAAAATATATTTCCAAGTATAACTATTTGATCTATCAACACCATATTTTTTGTTAAAAATTAAATACAAAAATAAACTATAATTTAGAAAAAATCCACACAAATTGTTAAAGAGAAAATTTAATGGCTAAACACTCCATATAGGGAATGCATAACAAATTTCAACTATGCTTTATATATACATATATATATATATATTTAAAATGTAGTAAAATTTTAACCAACACGTGCATTAATTAATTGAATTTTAATAACCACAAACAGCTCAACATTGACGAAGGTTGGTCCTTCGAGGCATTGGGCCAATGTTGATACAATGAAAAGCGCGTGCCAGCCGTCGTTGTTCTGAGACGGTCTATTTTGTCACCTCTGTCATACTTTGTTCTCTATAAAGATAATTCTATCTGTGGTGGTGGTCTAAGTTGGTATCATCCCAATTGTTTGTCTCAGAAGAGTGGTTATTTTAAGTTCAACACCAAGTTCTAAGTCTTTTTGACTGAAATACAACTATTATAACGAACATTTGGGTCATTTTTTAGCATTCCCTATTATACAAAACTTCAAGTGAATTATTTTATTGTTTCCAATAAATATAACTCGATTACTTTAAAATACTCCAAAAATTTAATATAAATAAAATACACACTAAGTGACAACGTATATCATAAAATATCAAGAAAGTTTCAGGATATTAAAGTTAAAAAAAGAAAATACAATTCACTCTCCTAAAACTTATTTAGATTTATTTTTAAAAGAATAAAACATTTCACTTGATATAAAAAAGTGCAAATACATTTTATAACTATGGTGTGAATAGATCGTCTTGGCTTCATCGTTCTGTCTGAAAGTATAATAAGACCAAGTTTTTAAACAATATTTAGTCAATAAAATAATTTCATACAAATTATTAACATTAGAGTAGAGACTACCTTTAAACTATTTATTGCATTCCAGTTTTATAAGATTGGAGCACCTCACTCCGAACCTTATGCTTATTATAACCTTTAGAACATAAAATATAATATATATTAAACCTGGTGAGTCCCAAAATGTAATGTATGCCCCCATTTTTCTAAGACAGCCAATAAGTGTGTCCACAGATTATAAATGTTTGTTAGATGGGTGGAGTCCTGTGAACTTTGGGAACCACTGATATATACAGTAAAAGTATGGTTTGTTAACCCGTTATATGTGTGAAATAACACAGACCCACCCTCTGTTAGGTGAAACACCTACTCTTGGTCTATTAAAAATCAGTAAGTAATCGTTACCCATAAAACTACTACATAAAAATCAGCAATGGACTTAATTCTAATTTTTTTTCTAAAGCAATTTCTATATAAAATTTTCGAAATCTGGACTAAGTTTGAATACTATACACATATTGACATTACAAAATTTATACAAAATCTAGTTTAAACTAGTTAATTATTATTTTAAATATTTATAGGTAAATTATGTCTTGACAAGTCGTTTGATAATAAGTTTGTATTCTATGTTCCAAAGGCAATAATAGTCCAAACAAAGGCCAATAAAAACTTAAAACTAATACGATCACGCTTTCTCCTCCTTTTCTCTATTATACCGTACTAATTCCTTTAAGAACTGTCCTTTAGGTTTCATAACATTCGGCCTATCGCCGCGGCACTTTGGACAATACCATCTACCTTTAGGTTTTGTTGATAACGCTACACAACCGAAATGAAACCATTCTATGGGACACAAGTCATTGTCACAGAGTATCATTTCGCCAAAGGATACTTGGTCACATAAACAGTATCTTGGCTCGTCAGGATCAATTGGATCAGTCTCTTCTGGCGGTGTTTCTGATCTTTGTTGTGTTTGGCGCGCTTTACGCTTTTTCTTCTTACCGACCCCTGAAATGATATTTATGAAGTTGTAATATAATACTTATATTCTGTGGTACAGCGGATAGAGCACCAGTCAGCTTACAGAGTAGTATTGTTTTGTTAAATAAATACTAATGCTCACTGGCAACAACATTTCTGCAATTTGTGGTTTGACTTAAAATTAACATTAAAAATATAAATTGAACATTACCTTTCTTATTATTATTGGTAGTTGCTCTGGGCTCGTGATCTCTATCTCCAGAGTCTGCGTCTGCGGCTGGTGCTTGTGTCGTGCGTGTGCGTCGAGCTCGCTTTGACCAGCGCTCACCTGATTCCAATTAAAAATAGTATTGTAAATTGAAATTCTTTATTATATGTTATACTAGCTGTTGCCCGTGACTTCGTCCGTGTAGTAAATATAAATAGATATAAAGTAGTATGAAGTTTAATTATGTTACATATTTCAACGACGTGTGCCCTCACGTGACCGCCCGTTCGGGTAGTAATACCTAACCAAGGGCCACCCTCTGCCCCCCGCACTCCGCGCTCCAACGCTCTCTTTTCAACTATAATGCTCTATCGCATCGTGCAATTGAAACAAATGGTTTCATTGTTTTTCATCAGTTAAATCTGAGATGTTATTTATTTCATTCCTTTCTAGACCTATTTAAAAAGATGGTATTTATGATTTTTATGTTATAATGGTAGGTATAAAAAAAAATTATATGGGGGTTTCCGACAATTCAATATAAAGTTTAGCAGAAAACTATGATTAATATGGGATGAACAAACATTAAACTGTCTGGCTTTTGTATTAAATATGGTGATATGTGAATACCAGGTTCATTGTACTATAAAATATTTTTATATCGTGAAAAAGCATCACAGAGATACCCAGGGGAAAATAAAAAAAAAATTCAAGCAATAATTTGAAGAAACTACTTACCTATGTAAATGTTATTGTAAAAAATATATAAATACCTCTATTTGCTTGAATTTCTATTTTCTGTTTATTGTATTATAATAATAAGTCATCAATAAATGTTTGTTGTACACATAGGGTTGTGAAAGCGATTATATTTCTTTAGACCAGCCCTGTCATAAAATCTGTTCCTACATGACATGTCTTATGTCTCTTACAATTTACAGGTACCTTTTAGGACTTCATATGAACTTGCGAGAGCCTTAGTTCAGCAAAAATTCATGTTTGTAGCAAAAAAATAAAGAACTTTCATATAAACCTGCGAGAGTCTTTATACTCTTCAATCCGGCCCTGTCATAAATCCGTTCTTAGCGAATGTCTACTAACTATAAATTTCCTACTTTTTAAATTTCATCTTCCTACGTTAACCGTATTTCATGATGAGTGAGTGATCTTTCGCTTTTATATATTTAGAAGATAACAATAAAAATAAGTCAAAGTATTTATTTGTTTTTCTTTTGTGGAGGAAAATTGAGATATTGTTTAATTACAAATGTGCTATTAAATTAATACATTGATTGTTTATACACTACTGGAGAAACATATACAGTAATGCCCCGCTTTACGCGAGGGATACGTTCCGGAAGAAATCGCGTTAACTGAAATTTCCGCGACCATAGAGAAGTTGATGACTACATTATGTTTATACGCACTCTTTCGCGTAATGCGGGGCAATTGACCGCGAAATTTGAATTTCGCGTTATAGTGAAACAGCGCATAACGGGGTCGCGTAAAGCGGGTCATTACTGTATATTATTTACAAATTTGAAACATGGAAACATTCATATACAGAATTTAAAAAAAAAAACCATTTAGAACCTAGATACTGTTTGAATATTTTTTAAGGTAATTTTTTCTTTCTTGAGGATTTTTTATTCCCAATGTAACAATGTCATAAATTTTGGACATAATATAGGGACAGAGTACACTGTTTGTAGTTTAGATGTTGTTATTGGTAATTTATGTTAGGTCTTGAGTCGAGTTTTCTGCCATTATAATGCCCATATTCAACAGTAACAGAAATATTAATGTAGATTCTCAAGTTATAGAAAATAGGCACTATGACCTTAATTTAGATCAATTTCTTTTTTCAAATATCCTAAAAATACTAATCAATATTTATTTTTGAATTGAAAACACTGAACATGTTAAACACAAGTATTTTGTGTTTCAAATAAACTGTACAGTAGAGATGATTTTATAACATACCAGTTTTGTCTTTTTCATGTTTCTCCTTATCCCGGTCATTTGTTCGTTCTTGCACTTGTGGAGCAGCAGGTGCTGGTGTTGCTGCCTCTTTATCCTTCTCCCTGGGTGCTTCAGCAACTGCGGCAGGTTCCTCTTTTATTGTGCCATTTGTGTTTATATCCAGACATGTCACTGCGAAATTTACAATAAATACTAAATTCGTCATTTTTTTCTGTAACCTTTTCAACTGCATTATTGAAACATTTTATTTTAGTCTGAGTTAATGAATTTGTTTGTATTTATTATTGTATTTTAATAGAGTAAATTAATTACAAATATATGAAAGTACAAAATTCAAATAGACCTTATATGGTCAAATAGAACACTCAAAGTAACTGGAGATCTTTTAATAATCAATAACTTTGGTTAATCAATTATATTCATATGTATAACTGAAATACTTGAATGCAAAAAATTACATGAAAATAATTAAGTTTTTAATGAATTATTAAATAGTTTGTGACAGATTAAGCATAATGTATTTTCAATATTGAATTAACATAAAACAAAAAGCATATACAATGGAGATATTGGGAAGCGAGGACTCGCCACTCGTGAATCTACTTAGTCACTGGGTGTCAAACACAAGTTCGGTGACTAAATTTGATAAGATTTGGAGTAGGCAGGAGGATGATTCATAAATGCAAAAACAATTAGATTTATTTTAATAATTTCCAAATTTGAAATCTAAAAGATTTTATTTAGATTTATGACCAAACAAAATGAGCAAGTATTTCGAGAATTACAAAGACTTTGTCTAGGATTTTTTTATATTAGCCTAGTATATGACCACACTCCGGCTTGTGTGTGGTCCATGAGTGGAGACGACTGTTACTGCAGACAAATGTTTGTATGCAACACTCACATCCCCTATACCGGCTTGAGGAGACGAATGCACTCTGTCCAAATTGACAGAGTTTTGGACAAATTAAGGATTAATCTGAATAGTTTTTAGAAAAAGATGCTTATAACTATATAAAAGTTCACTATCTCCAATTTTAGATAAACATTTGTAATTTAATATGTACTCACGTAGTTTCTTCTTATCTGCATCTAATGATCGTTGTTTATTATCAATAAGGTCTTGAAGAAGTTGCACAACTTGCAATTTCTCATCTCCTAAATCCTGTGCCGTTACTAATGCAGCCTGGAGCCTTAAAGCAGCCCGCCCGCGTTTCTTTTCCTCTGTGTGATTAGCCATACATATGGCCATGTGGTTCTCCGCATCCCTCATGCATTCTGTAAGCAACCACAACAAAGAACTAGAGCCCAGTGGTTCATTTTCTTTAAAGACTTAACCGTATTAGCATTTAACTAAAGCGTCATAAGGGTACTACAACTAATAAGAACAAGTTGTCTATAGTTTAATTTCGAAATTACAGCATAAAAACATTAAAAAAATAAACGAATTACAAAGCTATTATAAGCAACCGTTGCAGTCTAATACATGTTATAAACATGGTAAGTAAGGTATATTTTAGTAAAGTAAGAACGTAAGAGATATAAATTATTATGATAACATCAGCAAACCTCTGTAAGTAACATCCAATTCTCGCATACGCGACAAAAGTCGTTGCAGGTCGTTTGGGAGATTTTCGACGCAATCCAAGTAATTTTCCACATATGTGGCGGATAACATCGATTCTGTCGCTGTCTGGTTCATCGTGGTTGGAATTATAACAAACCGCACATAATTTCATACATGAAAATCAAAGAAATTTACTTTCGAAATAGAAATAACAACTTCCCTCGACATGCGACAGCAGTAGCCGTCAAGCGCCGAACGTTCGAAAATTTTTATTTATATTTTCAAATAAATTGTAAAACGTACATATTTTCATTTTTATATTAGCAAAAAATTAGTTTAATTTTAATAATAAACTACTTTTATCAAATGCAAAACTAAAATGATTTTATTTGCTCCTGTATGTCATTTGTTAGGCTCTAATTTCGGAACGAAATTATTGAAACTGCTGTTATTTTAATAAATAAACTTGTTTGTAGATAAAGAGAAAATTGCGCTTTGAGCCTACTTCTTTTAATTCATTAAAAGTATCGTTAGTGTCTAATGTTGATTTTATAAAACACAACTATCTCGTAAATGTCAAAAGTTCTATTTGCTTGGAGCGAATCAAGTGCGAACCTATCGGCGACGCGCTGAACGAAACGCGTTTTCTGATCTTAAAATCGACATCAGAGCCAGCATTCTCCCCTTTGGTAATACCTGCGTACATTTTAAAGAGGCATTAAATGTTTAATTATTAATTTTAAAATTGACATACATTGTACACATATAAAGCGTTAAGCATGAAGATATACACGCCGAACAAAATTAAATATACCCGCCAAACACTCTGTTGTTTTATTAGAGACAGAGGAAGGCTTGTAGCTTCAATATTTCCTTTAATAACTAGTTTTCCAATTTTCATCTTCAATATTTTTAGTAAAATAATGGAATCTCTATAGATCAGTGGTTCTCAACCTTTTAGTGATGAGGGACCATTTGCCAAAATTTTTCTTGCCATGGACCATCAACTGTTTCGTGGTAATATACAATAAATGTAAATATAAATAAAACACACATAAAATTGTTTAAAGTTATACTTATTAAAGGAATAGTATATACCTAAGTGTTATTATGTAGAAGAAATTATAAACTATAAAGTATAGTATTATAGTTATCTACATAAACAAATTCAATGCGACATGTCGTTTTGCCGGTAATTTTTTAGCTGATTTCGCGGACTACACGAATGTTTCCAGGAACACCGATTAAGTACCACTGCTCTATATAACTAAAAACTTTTGAAAGAATAGTAGACTTCATGTAGCTTATAATCGCGTCACTTTGACTTGACGGCAAAACTTGCTGAGCTTTCGAAACTTCAGAAACAATTTTAAATAATTAAATAATCTTCGTGAATAACTTAGATGTGAACATGAAAACACTCATTGTTGTAATTGAAATGAGAGTCTGTATCGAAATGACATATCATATTATACAATTGGCGTAGTTTGTTGTCGGTAAAAGGTTTGAAGATAAACAAGCGCGTGATGCTGAGCCGCGATAGGCGCCAGAGTATCCCAAATTGGAAGTGCCCTTGATTAAATGATTCAATGCAAGTGGGAAATAAGCAATCTCAGTTATAATATATTCCCCAGTCGAGGTCACATTGAACACCCACCAAAGTTGCAACCCACACATCTCGTTTATACATCTTAACTGCCATACAGTTTCGTTTAAACATTTCTCATATTGACACGCATTTTTTTTTATTAAAACGTAAAAATAAATTATTGACTTTGACATATTATGATTGTTTGATAATACATTTTCCGGGATTCTCGTTTTGTGTGTTTTTTTTTGTGTGTGAAATTGTAAGTGTTAAGTTTATTGTGCATGATGTCTTCCACGTTAATCTTTGTTGGACTTCCGGAGGATTCTAAAAGCTCGATTAGCAAGTAAGTATTGTGTTTACTCTCTTTTATACATTGTATCATTTCTTGTGTCAACCAACTCTTCAAAGACATCTGTTGACTATTCGAACTGTAGCACTATGTATGTATTTGAGTATAGAAGTAGGAAAAGTTTATATTTTCTGAAAGGTACAAAAATTTATTTATATCTTATAAAATTCAGTTACTACAATATAAACTAGGTAATTAAAACTAATAATAGACAATAATAATAATTTACCTCAATCCTTCTTTTCTCTTCCAAAACAACTAATTACTTGTGAACATTTGTAATACTTTTAAAATTTATTGTTGTTTAATTTTTGTTATATATAATACATATTACAATTTTAGATAGGTATAGGTCGTCGCTCTGTGAATGAATCGAGCTTTCTACATGTAACCAAAATAAAGTTAAGGATGTCATGGCCGACGAGAAATCTTTAGCACCCCCTTATTTGTAAAAAATAAATAGCTTTTAAAATATATAAACAAATTTTACGTAATTATAAACTTTAAAGGAGATATTGTTGTATATTGTATTAGTCATAATCATGCTTTGTGATTGGTCGAATTGCACTCAACTTATGCACTGGAAAGGGCAATAAAACATGAGTTTTAGTCATTTTAAATTCAAATACCTATCTATTACATTATCGATTACAAATTTTGTTAATTCATATTTGATTATATGTATACTTGGTATATAAAATACTAATTCGCGTTGTATTTCAATAGAGGTCTGTTAACAGAATTATTAATGTTCAAGTTTATTATTGAATTGTTATGTTTGGCATCTGAAAACATTAGAATTACCTCATCTCTTTGTTGGCGAGTCCTGGACCCTTGGAAGCTTCATATTTGTACAAATTGGTGAAGGGTTAAAAGATTGAGCATTTAATTGTTTTATGTATACAGTCCTCGGTTTTACGTCATGTTAGGTACTAGAGAATGGTGACGCAAAACGAAACGTCGTAAAACGAGGACATTACTGATTGCTTGATTTCTGAGATAGTTATTGGTTTATATTAAGAAGAATAGATATTACTATTAAAACGAATGAAAGTATTTTTTAAGCTATATTATTGATGTCTACAATATTTTTTTTTTCAATAAGGTTTTAAAGTAGATCGATCTTGAAATTACTAGTAGGTGAAATTTTTTGCATGTCTGAATTACATATGAGTTGTCATGTGGTGTGTTCTGGAATATGCCGTAGACGTGTGATAGTGAACAGTCACAATATTTCTGTAGCGGGCTGTACCTATAAAGACTATTTGCAAATTACATTTAGATTAAGTGTAGGTAGTTAGTGTTGTTCCAGATTTGCGCCGAGTACGTGGGCGATTGCAAATCTACCTTGGCAAAGCCTTGTATGGTGTAGAACAGGCCTGTTTGTATGATAATTGTATGTTATTGTATGTATTTGGTTATGTTGAGTAAAGTTTGGTTGCAGTTTTACATGTTTGGGGTGAAATTATCGTTTAATTGTGACCTTGGGTTTTAATTAGCTATTGTCTATCTTTATAACCGAGTTAATGTTTTCTTCTCCTAAAACTATTGTTGCTGTGTTCTAGCGCCTAAAGTAAATTAGATTACTGTTAATCGTTTGTTTTATAAATATATTTATTTACATCATAGTGTTGTTAGCAATTTTTTTAGGAATTATAGCATAGTAGTGCAATAGATTTAAAACAATTTGATAGGTTGCATATTAAAGTATATTTTTATATTGTTATTATATTTACTCAGGCGTTATTTTGATTAAATTTTAAAGCCGAAGCAATCAAATAATTAGGTAGTATTTATGGGTTTCATACTTACATACACGCTTACGAAAATAGCAATCTTGTTTTTATAATTTGCAGAAAAAAACCCCAGCAGTAATGTTAATTTTTATAATTTTTCAACCCATATAAGGCGGAAATTCGATAGGTGACAATGACATAACCCCTTTGAAATTCTAAACGTGAGTCATCAGTATTTAGAAGCGCAAGGAAATGGCTTCTGGTAATAAAAAACCACAGATCCTGTTACCAGGCGAAGCTCCCTACTTCCGTCTGAGCCTATATAATCCAATTGTGTGGTTCACTAACTATTTTACAATAAATATAAGGAATATAAAAAAATAGGCGTAAGCGCAGTGGTATGTAAAAAGAGGTCTCTTTACATACCACTTTTCCCTTAACTCCTTTCATAAACTCTTAGTGTATTTTCTCTATAATAAAAGATTAACTGGCAGATAATGCCTAATGACATTAAGTTCGCCTTTTGTTATTTTGTGCAATAAACAATTTATTACTATTATTATATATTAGAGGCATTAAGCTGACTAAATGTAAATAACAAAGTTACATTGGCGTCTTTGCTTTTTAGAATTAAACACGCGTCCTTCAATTGACGTTTTTAACTTGACCGCTCATCATAGACAATAATACAATTGGTAGTAATTTCTGACATAATTCGTAAACGATATACTAATTAACAATATACTTATTGTATAATATACATGAAAGACAACTCCTGTATATGTAAAATTTCTACTTAATTTAAGTAATAATAAAGAAATAACATGAATTAGCACAACGAATGATCAAAGAAAGGAGGTTATTAAATTTGGCCTTTAAATTCCGGATTTTGTTTAATTGACAATATAGGATTATACAATGCATTTCCTTTCGTCGATTATCTAATTGCGATATACAGACGTATTTTGAGGTACCGAACTTCCTAAGCTGGGTTGGCTGGGTAATTAGCCCAGTGTACTCATGTGGTTCAGTCAGCTACTAGTGCTCTCCGTGATATGATGTATTTCATTTTATTTGATGTATTTACTTACAATTTAAAATAATGTCCCTTTGGTTTATTCATTATTCTACAAGTAAAATGAGTCATACTCGCCTGTGGGCTGCATTTCCTTTAACTTAGTTTCTCTAGTATTTCTATACATGTCTTCGATAAAAAATCTTTAGTAGGAAATTTAGAATTATTTTAAAAAATAATTAAACATACGCGTTCACTGTTGGTAATAATTTGGCAGTTTCGTCACGCTTCAAGGAGTTATTCCTGGTATTAAATGCGAACAATAGCTACACTCCCTTGCGGATGCTGCCGACTATTACATGCTTCAGTACTTGCACCTCTTGACGGTTCATGCTATCCTGGTATTTTGAATGCTTTAACCCATATGTTGATTCGTCATGCATTAGGTATATATGACAGAAGCATTTAAAGCCAAAACGAGCGACATTTAAGTCTTGCTATTGATTGTAATGTACGATAAATGCTGAGTGACTACTGCTCGGTCTTAATTGTTGAGAGTTACTCGGACACTGTCATAAGAGTACGTTAATGAGCGTAAAAGATGCAAAAGGAATAGATAGTGTCAATTAGTAAGTCTACATGCTTAATCTTCATCATGTTATGGTTTATTTTAAAATAGAAAGTATTTATATAATTTGTATTTATTTATTAATAATCCTTTTTTAATAAATTATATATTATATTGCAATTGTAAGTGTAGAAGTCTAAAGCAAAATATGTACAATAAATTATAATAACTTTAAATAAATTAGTTCAGTGGTTCTCAAAGTTGACTCCTCCGACCTATCCAACACAAATTTTCAATCTTAGGTTATAAACTTATAAATACTGATAATGTTCAGAGATTTCCTAGTAGCGAGTCGCGGAACAATTTAATGCCATTTTATTTATTCTAATTGGAATGAAAAATGAAAATACAAGCGAAAATACAATACCAATATGAATGAAGGGCTATTCTATTAACACATACATATTTGGAGAAACCTATGTAAAATAATACTGCGGATTAAAATGGATTTTAAATACATAATTATCACAATGCAAAAAGACACGGAAGAAGAACAAAGGAGAAATATGACATATGAAATGTCAAATCTAAAAACCTTCATAATTAGCAGAGACAACCGCCACATATACATATTCCATTTTGGGACCCACTAAATGTTCGCTCGCGTCCATAGTTTGGGAACTTCTGAATTACTTCACACAATATATTCCATCTCTCCATCTTCATGATGGTCTGACTGAGTTGATAAGTGGTTTACGGCTTCAAAATACATATATTGTGTTCCCTACGACTTAAAGACGAGTTTTAAACTTGTATTAACAATTATCCAGCTGTCTTGTTGCTGGTGAATTGCTGAATAATTAAAGCGGTTGTGAGTTGAGATATTATGTGTGGAAATATTTATTATAATATATTGTAGTATTGTCTATAATTATAAAAAAGCTTCTTTTTGTAATGTTATTTAAAATTAAAGTAAATGCATTTGTTCAAAACTACATATTTTTTCTACCATTTTTTTTTGGTCCATTTTAAGGCAAAGGGAACGAGCCCATACAGCCAAGTATTTTCTACCATGTCATATCAAAGACAGAGGATCATTGCCTGTTCAGCCAAAAATTCTATATTTTAAGTTTTTAATAATTGTACATTGGAATTTTGAATATTAAATCAATGAAATAAATCTTTAATATTAAAAAGTTGTAAAATTGTCACCAGAATTACATCTCAATATTAAAATAATCAAATTCCTAGCGACATTTTCTTTGATATGTTAAACTAAAACCGTGGGGTGCTTCTCAATAGCCTTCACCTTTAAGGTTTAATCATAATTTGTAATGATTTATATGTGGGAATGGCTACTCTGACTTTCCCTTCGTTCTTGTGGTAATTTACTATTTTATACATTGTAAATGGTGAACAATTTATATTTCGCAGTATTATACTATACTATACATGAACATATTAGTTGATAAATGTCTCTTTTTTGATTTTTGAACGAAATTTAAAATGTCAATAATTAAAAATAAAATAATAATACGCCAGCTTTGACATTGGCGTTACACCAAGAAAAAAAGTTAAACCAAGGTTTCAAATATTTTAATGTCTATTATTTTGTCTATGATTCTATTTATTTACTGCATATACTTATACCTATGTTAATATTATTATTTTATAAAAATTGTACTTAAATTTCGTTCTAAAAATAATTCGAGAAATGATTGACAGTACATAAAAAAACGGAAGCTCCTATGAAGCAATGCAAAAGCAATTGATGCAATTTGCACAATTAGCCATAATAGCAATAATAGCCTATTAAAGTAGATGATAGGGCTCTCTCAGACGGCCATTACGTCGATTGCTTGAGACTGGGCACGGGTTAGAAATGACTAAGTTTCTCTTAGTCTAATGACTTGTAATGTTACAGCGATTTCACACTATCGTTTTGCTACCGTGCGTGTCTTGAACATATAAGCCATGGAAAATTAAAATAACACCTACCTAATGATTAGGCAGTTTTTTCTTACCTACCACTACTTTACTATATCACTGTGTAGTATATTATATACGAAATATAGGATGCTCGTAACTCGAATCTTATAGTATGGGTGGGTATGCGTTTTGCGCATAGCGTAACTAATCTTAGCGTTACTACGCCGTAATTTCGTGACCTTACTTTAGTAATAATATCTGACGATAAATGTTATTTTTTAGGACATGTTCTGGAACTCAAATAACAGAAGCATTGGATAATGATAATTTGTCGAAGTTTAGTAAGAATGATGAAAAAGAAGAGAGTGCACTTAGGTTAGTTTTATTTTATTATTTGCTAGTTATTTTTTAATAGTTACAAAACTTATTATAATATAGCGTTTAAAAACTTTTAAAAAATTCGTTCGTTTTTAAATAATAAAACGGTTATTGCGAAAGGAATTCAATTGCGTCATTTTAATTTAATTTTCCTATTATAAGTTTTAATATTAGTTACGATTGCAATTTACCGTGAAATGTATCGTTTGTTATTATGACGCAATAACTAAAATGGATTACATTTAAATTTTATGCTTTTGAAATATTATAATTGGATTATTTTGTGAATTATTTTTATGTAATGAATCTTATGATGTTGTTTTTATTCATGAGTATGATCTTTATTTTAGGGTCGGCATAGTTATACAGATTTTATCAACTTCACAATATTATAAACTAAATTAGTGTTTTCGGTTCTGGACTTTAACATAATACATTTTGCATAAAAAAATCGGAAAAAATACATATTCTGAAAGAATTTATGTTCCTAAAAAAAAAGTCGTTTACACCAGTTACCTAAGACGTCTACTTCTCGAGATATAGCAATTTTAAAAACCAAAAAAAATTAAAAAAAACCAA
Source organism: Tineola bisselliella (assembly GCA_028551675.1). Lineage (NCBI taxonomy): Eukaryota > Metazoa > Arthropoda > Insecta > Lepidoptera > Tineidae > Tineola > Tineola bisselliella. The sequence continues at coordinate 103,704 of JAPWLS010001293.1, forward strand.
TAGAGCTCATCGTTCTGATCAAAATTAGATATAATATGATTAGTAACGTAAAATATATTATATAATTTATAATTAACAGATTTTTTAAAGTTAATATTTCGATCCAAAACGAAAACTTTTAATATTGTGAATGTAGTATTAAGCTAGATACAAGAAATATTACAAAAGACGTTTTCCTATTATGTAATCAGTATTTAGATAGTGGTTGGCAAATAAGGTTAATAAAAAGACTTAACGCGTCCCATCTCGTCCTGGCACCGAGGTTCCACTTAAAGCTAAAACTGAGTTTGGGCTGATTCTGGGGACTGTCTCGTAAAATTTCGTATTTTGTTCGATTGATATTAAACTCGTTATTTATTTATTTACTAAACCCACCAACAATATTATATTAAAAATTTAAAACATTATATGATATAAATGATCGATATTATTATAATATTAATTATTTATTAAAAATGTTAATTAACTTTTACATAGTTTTGGATCACAGCAAATATGAGAAAGAGTAGAATCATTGTGGAGTGGTTTCATGTAGTCTTCTATTTTGTTCTATATGTATAGATACGTGATTGGATTGGAAACGAAACTTCATACAAGCAATTCTGACCAAGAAAAGCTTTATAGTAGGACCTGAATCGATAGAAGACAAATATTGTACACGTGATTGATGATTGTTTAGTCAATTTTGGGGCAAGTTCAATTGTAGAGACTGACTAGGATATTTTTTAGGGTTATTAGGTCGTTTTTGGCCCACCTTTATTGTGTTATATGGGATACGTTAACAGTTGCAATAATGGAATGATTCTTTGCTTTAGCGGGTCTATTTATTTAACCTAAATATCTACAATAAATAGTTATTTAGGTTTCATTTAAATTATATGCAAATTGAAATCTCAAATCTAACCAACTGTCAAATCAGTAGACAAAGTTAATTGCGGGTATTTTTATCTAATTTTACAAAAATTTCAACTGAGATAAACAACCCAGGTTCGACGTGAAAACGATGATTGCTTTACTCAGATTAAAGCAATCAAAATAAACATGTTAGTAGTAAACCGCATAATCTATTTTAAGTCTAGGTTTTATTTATTTTTACATAATAACCTAGGATACTTTTTTGCATGCACTGGAATCGTTATTGTTAGAGATGAAGCAAAATTACTATGTAAAGAGAGAGACGGGAGAGAAGTCTGATCGTAATGACTTTTTTGTTGCGCCTCGGACGTGATTTAGAGACGGAAGCGTTATTTATATTATTTCAAAAGGAAAGTGAAATTAGTACTTCGTTTTAATTGATAATGGACGCAATAAAACATTATCTGTTATTATCTTGGAATCTCGGTAGGAAATGCTTAACTCCAGAAAGCAGTGGAAAGTTTTGTAACGAATTTTGCTATAAATCTTTGATTAATTTATAGTTAGCTTACCGCAAACTGTGGGGCTACTCAGGCATATTTGAAGTTTTGTGATATGGGCGTCACCTCTATAGCTTACGTGAATTTTGACATATAAGCCCGTAAAAAGTCTGCCGTGTAGTCGTTGTCAAATTCGTAATTCCTTCAATGATTAAGAATTTCTGAGTGGGAAACGTTCGTATTTTTGTCTGAAGTTCGTGCGCCTGAGTAGCCCCCCTGTTTTCTTACAAAAATTACGTACTAAACAAACCCGTATTTTAATTGTTAGGAAATGTTGTAATGAAGGAAATGGGGTAGATAAAATTACGTTTTTATTGAGGTTTGCTGAAAAAAGTTTAATAAGATTAACTCTAGTTATACATATAATTGCTTTTACGCCTTCTTAGAAACTTGGTATTTGTAGCGCAGTGGTACAGCACCATTCTGTCACGCAGAGGTCTTGGGTTCGATTCCGGCTGAAACTAATATTTGTATCGTATTTTATTAATAATAATAATTTCGTGTACAATTTACGGTTTTATTTACAATTATTATCTCAGTTGATTGGTATAGATTATAATTATTCAATTAAATGCGACCGGATGAGGCTACTAAGATACTGTTGGTTCATAAGTAATCTTATTTTACGATGCAGATAGTATCATTGAATGTCACAGCTAAAGGAAATGATATGACAGCCTATCATCTATTCTCAATGATTTTATTATGATTTATCTGGACTGGTATCAATCAGGTTGTGCGGTAATCTATGAACACGTTACAATGTTCTTTTTTTAAATTATTTGTTGTAATATATAAAAAAGGCGGTTTAATGTAATCTTTTGTTTAAATTTCGTTTGACATACTTTTTATTGTTATTTTTTATATTTGATGTTAAACTAGAGTGCCGACTTGAGAGGGTTTAGGTTGACATAATCAATTCTGGTTATGCCTTAATTATTTAATATAAGGTGTTGTTTTTTATTTATGTTTTGGGTGTCACACAAAAAGGTTGATGTAAATTGTGTTTTAAAGTTTTGAATGTTTTTGGTGGTGAGTGTAATTTTCAAAATATTTTGATTTGATGTCCTGTTTATCCCTTATTGCTTAGCCGTATGTTGGTCTTATTTGATTTTCTTTATTACATAAAATTTTCCACTTGTATAACCGTTCTCAGTGTATTAACTGTAGAGTGACGCTCGAGAGAAGGTCACATTCAACTGAGCCTAAGGAACCTACATGACGAATTAGTCATCACTATGAACGATTTTAGTTTCTTGAAGAATCATTGCAGCCAACTCAAGGGTGAAAAAACCCTAAATAGAAACTTGTTTTTTTGGTTGACCGCATATACGGCTTTCGG
>JAPWLS010002351.1:0-98041 GCA_028551675.1 Tineola bisselliella
ATATCAGGCGGAGTGTGCTCATATGCTCGGCTAATATAAAAAAGAACTCACATTGCAAATGTTAATCACTAATATAAATCAATACAATAAGAATATTGTGTTTATAAAAAAAAACAGACAAAAATAAATTATGTGAAATTACTGTGAAATAATATATTAGAACACGAATAAAACACTAAATTTAATTAAACAATTGGCTAATATGATAAAAATTAATTATAAAAAAAAACAAAACAAGTTTTGAAAGGAATACAAGGCCTTTACACGTCGGGTTACGCGGACTAAGATTGCCAAAATTCGATCGCCTCTTTTACTAGAATGAAAGGCGTTAATACTTGCTTTCACAAACTGTGTGATATTCCAATTAGCATAACTTTAATTACTTCATTATTTAGTACGATATATCTATAGACATTACACAATTTAGTTTTTTTAAAATTTCAAATAGCTAATAGTATTTTTTTAATTTGGGGCTTTTATCTGCCTAGCCATATCAGTCCCATCTACAAAACTTAAAATTAAAGGAGAGGGAGCCACTGATGAACCATCTTGCAGAAATCGTAACACATATCCCATGCTGTGGGCTTATCACGAATTTAGTCTGGCCTTCGAATCGAGCTGTCACAAGTAAAACATCATGAATTTTTACTAACGACTAACGAGCACCAGCAATCTATCAAATGAACGAAAGATCGAGACGTTCGAAAATTAACAAAAAGTATTTAAAATATTGTAGTTCCAAATCCGCACGTGGTGGCGCTGCTCAAATTTTCATACAGATCGCTTGAAGCGAACTCGGTTCGAAAGCCAGATTGAAATTCGCGATAAGCCCACTGGTTCAGCCAGAACTGACATCCAGCCCGCAGACTCTGTGCTTTCTCATCAGCACCATCTCCTTCTGACTTCGCAAACACTCCGTCAACAGATGCCGCACGACCTCCACAATCGAATAGTGATAATAATTAATGAAAAAGGAAGTGACAAACAATAAAAAAAGACTTCTATGCACATAAATGTATTTTTTATGTCGAAACAATCGGATGTGCGTGCTTGGATTATAAGAGATTGATGATATAATGTAAATATAATAATATAATGTAAAAAACAAACAATTGTAAAAGCGATCGAATTAATAAAAATAATATTGATAAAAATATTAATTAATAAAAATTAAAATAATATATATTATATTAGCTATTGTATTGTTTTAGTGGTATATTATTTAGCTATAAAAATAAAACTTTACCAGCATAACAAAGGATGGATGGCACATTAAAAGACACTAAACCCACATACAAAGATAAAATCAGCCATTTTCTATTGATAATGTTTTTAACTGAATTAATTTTCATATCTTTCAAATTCATTACACATCACTATTTTTCACTGTAACTTCAACTACATTATATAAAATAATAAATTTAATAAACATATTTTAATTAATTAATTAACTGTATAAGTTAGACTCCTTGCTTTGCCTGATTTGGGTTCGGCTAAACAAAACAAAATTGGCGCGTAAATTCGTAAAAGCGCGCGAAACGCATGCGCGGTTAGAGAGTAAATGAGCCGACCGGTTGTCGGATGAACGATGCCCCCCACATCTTTGTATCAGACTACTTTTTAAGTCGGGATCGTGAGCGATTTTCCGCTCTGTGACTTGATTTTCCAGTAAGACGATTCCAACGTAACTTCCGCGGGTTATTTGTTCGGAGTACGTTGAATTAGATAACCGATACAGTTAAAAGAATGTATCTTAATTTGTGTAATAAAATTAAGTTATTGTATTATAAAGTAATTGGTCTTATCGACAAATCCTAATAACATAGTCGGAACTAACATTTCCTTCATCCCTTGTTGATTGAACAACAACGAAGAATCTACACAAACCAACTATGCATAATAACAACTTTTCTTTCGCGAGCGATCCTTTCAGTTTAAGGCGACAGCTAACTCTATCGTTATTTAAAATGTGGAATTAAAATAATTGAACGTAATTCATGTATTCGACATGAATATGAAACATATTTTTATTTTCAATATTATTATTTTTTTATAACAAAGTTATTGCATGAACACTATCTCTCACTGTAAAACTGTCTGCGTTATTTATTATTTTAGTAGTATTTGTATATATGTATAAATATGTATGTATGTGTTATATGTAATTTTATTTTGTTTTTATTTTTGCAGTCTACTATTTACTTCCTGAGGGTAGTAGACCCTAAGGTTGGTTGCCTGGTAGAGATCACTGCTTAGTGATTAAGTTGCCGTTTGTTCTTTCTTTTCTTATAATAAAGTGTTGTTATTATTAATTTTAAAAATTATGTTAAAAACCTACGTTAATTCGTTTGTTGTTTCTTTCTTTAAGCGATAATACGGACCGCATAGCATAGAAATACCGTAATTAATATTTTAATAAGGCGAAAATTATAAATTTCGAACAATCCCCCCTCGAGTGTTGCCAGCGTGTAATATAAAACAGCGATTCTCAAACTTTTTTGGCGAAGGAAAAAGCCTTAGTACAATTATAAAAAAACTGATTTATATGTAATATTACGTAATATTTAGTTGGAATATTTAGATGTAACCTTATTATCTCCCTTTGGTAGGTATTTTTTGCAGTATTTTAGCCCTAGGCTCCCGCTGAACACCACTTTGAGAATGGCTGATATAAAATATGTAGATTCATTGACTCGCGCATTCCCTTATGGCGAATATTTCAACGAGACGTTTATTGTTCGTTTTTCTTTTGTGCGTAGTTTATTTATTTTAATATCAAGGTTACATGCTAGTAGGTAAGGGGAATTTCATGATTTTTTGACCCCCTCCCTCTTCCTTGTCACAGCTGGTCACATTTATGAGACCCCTACCTAGTGTTACGTCACATACATTGCAATTTTACATCTAGGAACGTTTTAATACTTAGATAGGTACTTATATTATATTTTGATATGTGTATTGTACGCCCCTTGTCACACAATGTCACACTTCTTCGACCCCCTTCCCCCTTAATGTGTGACGTAATTTATGGATAACTACAATATAGATAGTACTAAATTACATTGTACGTAATTGTAATGATGCATGAATAAAGAAGGAAACCTGTGAATATAAGGCTTTATTAAACAAAACTCTTCTTCTTCTTTTATTAATAGCTGCAGATGTCTAACAATGAGTATTCGGGCGACAGTTCAACAGGAAATTTTATTACACATGTGAAAATGATCCCCTATGAACATTTAGACAATATTGTACATAATATTGGCACTAACAATACAGATAAAAATGACATAGACCAGTGTTTCCCAACAGGAGGAGCAATTTGATTGTTAAAAGTGGCAATTCGAAAATGGACTCGGCACGAGTTTAACCCTTTCGCTGCGGGTCATTTAAATGCAATGCTAGATTTCAGTGCCAAATTAATAGATAAGCATATACGAATAGTAGAGTCCATCGTAATGGTTAGATTTTTTTTTTCTGAAAATTCTAAAATTGATTATTAGTTTTTTAGTTATAGAAAAACACCTATACGACTATCGTAATTGTACTTTCACTTGATTGATTAATGATTCTTATCACTTAACGCCCGGTTGGTTGCGATGTTATGAACTCCTGTGTACAATGCACAATGCATGCCATGTCATGATGATCAAGAGCGGGTTGTATCGCATTCGAAATCTCGAAAATAAAGATAATGGAAATCTAGAGATAGTTATGTTTCTAGACTTTCATCTATACCCATAGATCACCTTGCTATAGAATTGGTGTTAAGGGAAGGTCTTCTATGGGATTTTTTAAGATAATTTGAATTAATTTTTGGACATCTGGTATGCCATACACAATTATCAGTTGCCAATAAACTCATGTGAACCGAATTCTCAAGTATTATTTTCAAGAGACACTAGCATACTCTCATAATATCAATAAATATATATACTAATTTTACTAGTGACAGTGAACCTAATTGTCTAAGAGATTTCTCAAATCAAATCAAATCATCAAAAGTGACTACTCAAATTTTCCTCAAAAACAAAAGATCATATTCGTTTAGGAATCTAATTAGTTAAAAAGTTCTATAATATTTTTATTAATCTTCATAAGAATTATCATTAGCGTCTGCATTTCTTACATTTTTATATATTTCTAATACATTAATCTTCTGCATAGTAACACGCACTAAATCTTTTAATATCTTTTTAATATCCTCATCTTGAGATATCAAATTTTTTATATACTCCTTGTTGATTGTACCACTTCGTCTAAAACTTAATGGCAGAATATTATTTGTCACTGGTTTGGGTGGTGCGGGGATCGAACGCAGGGGTGCGGGGGATTGCTCGCAGTTGTTGCAAGTGAAACAGAAGCAGCAATTTGATTGGCAGTGATTCGGGGCTGCAGTCGTCGGAGGCGGCGCGTGCGGCTGAGATCTCCTCAACTTATCTTTGTAGTAGAACACCTTTTCAATACCATCGTCGCTCAATGATAAACGTTTTCCATCTGACCAGCTAATTATTGTTATAATTGATATCTGTGAAGCAAATTTTTTTTTTCAATAACCTTAATATTCCAAAAAAATTTTTTTTAATATAAGGAAAACATACCCAATACATAAAGTCCATTTTAATGTGTTTTCCACACAATAGTCTTAGACGGTATCGCAAAGTACACTGCAAGGTGCATATTTATAAACAGTTCGGATATCAAAGAAAAAGAAAACAATCAATCTATTGAAATTACAGGTAACGAAGACAAAAAATACATCAAAAAATAATCACTTTTAATCATGTGATTCTATTTTGGCTTCGCGTAGAAGTTTTAATTATGGCATGATAATAAAATGACTAAAATAAAGGTAAAATAATTTCGCATGTTCTTAGCTTTCGAATTATTAAGAGGATTAGTTAAGGTTTAAGATTATTTATATACACGAAAAGAATCACAAATAAATTCACTTAATTGAGATTTATAAATAAACAAACATAACGTACATATACTATATCGTATTATACTAGAATATTTAAAACACCATCACAAGGCACTCAGACCCATTATATGTTTTTTCAATTCATATTTAAATTTGATAATATTTTTAATATTAGTTATAATAATCGGCAATTTATTATAGATCTGCGCTCTTTCCACCGTAACACTTGTTTTTTCCATAGCTAGTTCTAACTCCCATGATCTTTATCTTATCTTTATTTGTTGCTGAGTTTGTAATAAAACAACAATAAAAATTTCATAATTAAAAAATGACAGAAAAATTCGAGTAAACAATTCATAACACTAACGACAATAAATTATAACATGTAGAATTATCTTAAATAACTACCTGGAAATATACAGAAAAAAATAACAACAAAACTAACTAAAAATATATTTTTATACACAAGCTATAGTTGCTCGCTTGACTAATTTTATTTTATTTTAAGAAATAGGTAACTCAACTGATTATAAGTTAAACAATACTAAGAAAAACCTAATATAAATTTATATTCCTATTAGAGTCGAACACAAAATAGAAAAAGTGAGAAATTGAAAATACAATAATCCATTAAAATAATGCTAGTTTCTTGATGGCTGAACGACTCTGCGTAAAAAGTATAAAATTCATCCGAGATGTCCCTCTTATTAACGCTAGAACTACGAGCCGGTCAATATGACCTATTTTTACCAACCGGTCAAAATGACCGGATGACTTGTGCGTGCAAAGTATTAAATATAATTCAATAAATTGATTGTAGAATTGTAAATAATAGAATCGTTTACAAAAAATAACGAGTAGGGTTGTATATAAAAGTCTTGTGAAGAATTTTTGAAACCGGTCATATTGACCGGTTAGTAGTTCTAGTGTTAATGATAAACTAAACTAAAACTAACTAAATAACTATTAATATGTATTGTATACTAAAATTAACACTAAAATTTCAATTTAAACACAAAATTAGAACAAAACAAACACACATCGAGTCAAACTAATTCATAAATTTTGATCTCGAATTTACTTGACAAAACAAATGATTATTATTCATCGAAGTTATTAAGCAAATCTGATTAAATTTAGCAAACAGTTGAGTTTCAGACCTCGAGGCATTTGAATGTATTATATATACGTATTCAATATTTATTTTACTAAACTTATGACGTAATTGTTTCTTTATTGTGTACTTTAATATCTCTAATGACATTTTATTTATTTATTTGGAGGCTGCAAAGACAATTTAATAACAATTAACTCCTAATTCTTGAGATATTGCGTCCTCAAAAAAGACGACCACAACATCCAATGTCACAATAATAATAATAAGTTGCTTTAGACCACACGATTGAAGTAAAACTTATTTAGCTCCATTTTTTATTTATTTATTAACTTTTAGTAAATGGGCTTCAATAGAGCGCTTTTACTCGTCAATACAAATATAAATATAAATGACAATTAAATCTATATGTATGTATAATACAAATATTAATTTATACAAACATTTAAATATATTATCTGTTTTCATTAATATTAAATTAAAGAAAGTGCGCGCTCGCACCTCTCTCTCTCTTGTCCCTACAGTAATATACGAAACGTAACTCTTTCTCTTTCTATCTTTACTAACTTATATCTCCCTCTCAACTTCCGTTCGCCTCGCCCGATCACACTTTTCGTAACGCTCTCGTCATAGATTCACCAACTTACTCCCCAAGTCAAAGAAATTTTACTTTAACCCATTACTTCCCACTCCCCTATTTTTAAGACACTATATTCAATATTTTTTAACCTGTTAAGAGTTTTATTGTTTCTTAACGTATTATGAACTTAATTTAAAGAATTCATCAAAAAATTTCCAATGTTTTCGACGCTTGGGAAGTAATGGGTTTACAATAATAAAAAAAAACATGTTGTGTTCCTTTTGTTATACAGATTAGTTTCAAACGGATTTCTAAATACGTGTTACAATAAATCAATTCTTATAAAATCTAGGCTTTATGCTATATATTAGCTTACACGACGTTGCGTTCCATTTTATTCAACATCTTCTCTGTCTCTCAACTGATATTTATTTATTTAGACACACACAAACAAACAGTTAACAAACCATAACATGAAAGTAACAACTACACTAGACTAGAGAAATAAAGCTAAGTTTGGTAACCAAATAGTTGTGTTAGATATCTGAAGAAAACTATATACATTATGATTAAATACGAATGCCAGTCTGCTGCTCGAACATAGAGTGTTATAGGAAAGCCAAGTGCAAAATAGATTTTAGCTCTTAGGCTTCAAGTTTACTATCTTATCTCTTTCAAAGATCCCTATCTCAACTTTCAATAACTTCTTTATAGGTTGTACGATCATGTCGACACTCAGGACCGTGGGCTTATCCCGATTTTTAGTTTGGCTTTCGAATCGAGCTGTCACAAATAAAACGGATCCGTTAGCAATCGGGATCATGAATTTTTACTAACGACTAACGTGCACCAGCAATCTATCGAATGAACGAAAGATCGAGACGTTCGAAAATTAACAAAAAGTATCTAAAATATTGTAGTTCCAAATCCGCACGCGGTGGCGCTGCTCAAATTTCCATACAAATCGCTTGAAGCGTACTCGGTTCGAAAGCCAGACTAAAATTCGTGATAAGCCCACTGTTTAGAAACTCTATTACGAAATCCTTGTATTTATTAGATAGTTTAATTTTCGAGCGATCCCTTAAGAAAAGAAAAAAACACGTGCTAAAATAGGTATTCAAATTTTTGAGTCTGTGCTCGTAACCAGTAATCGAAATGAATGTACTCAAATTGTCAATACTTCAATTAAATAAGCCTACATCCCCGTTAACATATTACCGTTGAAATTTACTTAACGCCTAAATAAATTAAAATGGTCGTATTTTATGCAAAATTGGAAATTATATTTTTATTCAGGCGTTTCTTATACAATGTTTATTTATTTATTTATTTATTTATTTATAAAGCCTACCTACAAAATTACATTAAAACTACATATTATAAGAGGACTACTATTATATAAACTAAATGAAATTTTAATTATAGGATAGGACGGCATGCTCAAGGTGATAAAGGGATAGATACTGCACTTCTAATAAAATTACAAAGATACATAGAATTTAAAATAAAAATAAAAAATGTTCGTTTAATTATGTTTAAAAAATTAACATTACCAACATTAACGTTTTTGTACAAATGGAATTTAAAAGATAATTGTTAGTTTTACTTATTCTTCTTCTTTTATTAATGGCCTCAGATATCTATTAAAGACAATTCTGCCAATATCGAGTATTCAATAAGAAATTATACAATTTTAATTCACACGTAAATCCTCATGTCAAAAAAACAACCAATTGTCAGTTTTAACACTAGAAAGACCGAACTTTAGTATATATGTATGTTATATCTAGGTATAACGCATATGTATATACCGGAAATGAAGGAGGGGGAGGTAACTACTATTATCAATAACCGCATTTACATGTCGTACAAAAAGTCACAAAATTCTGTCATTATATACATAGTTGTTTTTCTAATTGAAATCAAAAAGCAGTCAAAATGACTTCTTCGGGCAATCTAGTGTTAATTTGAACATTTTAGAATAAGGAATTTGGGCTGATTTTGTTTGAAAATGAAAAGGGAACTCTGGCACATTTATATATACATTACACAGCTTAATATGCAGTACATACATAGCTTAATATGTAACAGAACTTTAAACTGTCAAACTGACATATCTATAAAGCATTGCTTATACATATTAGGATACAATTTTTAAAAATGCTTTCAAAAAGTTGAATTAAACTAATCAACATAAACGGGATAGTGTTCTATTGAGATATAAACTAATGTTTTTAAATAATATTATTGCGTAAAATATAATTAATATAAGCTGAAATGTCTTTCAACGATTTATTCGCAAGAATAATTGTAGAAAATGGGAAATAGTGGTATTTTTTTTTCTCTCATATAAAACATTAAAATAATGAAAATGTATACAAGTTGGACCTATTCAGATTTGCCCAAGAGTGGCTCTCTTCATGTTTATTAAAAGGTACTTCATTACTTATCTTTTTTAAATACAGTCTTTTTGTAAATAAATAAATAAATTATTTATTGCAAAAAAACAGTAATATTTTTTATACATAGGAGAGCTTAATGTCGTCGGCATTATCTACCAGCTAACCTTTTTCGGTATGAGCGGTGATATTTGGTGCAATGAAAATAATAACTAAATATACACAATACATACATTACATAAAATAATAAATAATAATATATACTTAAATACATACATATTTATGAAGAAAGGTTATAAGTGAATTAAATAAATAATAGAATTAAGAGATATTTTGTTTTATAATAAAATGTTTGTTCAAAAGATTTTTAAAAATGTGACTCGATGGAGCCTGTCTGATGCTGAGTGGTAGCATGTTCCATTGGTGAGCTGCAGATATGGTGTAGGAGTTTGAATACTGGCTCGTAGCATGTGCCGGTATTTTAAGTTGGTTGTTATGGTTGGTTGGTTGTTAGTAGTCAGTGATAAAAAATATATAGGTATATATAAAAAAACGATGCTAATTTTATTTATTTATAATAATTGACTTTGCATGTAGAATCGACCGCCACAGATGTAAGAGGGGATAAAAGTAAAAAAAAAATTAAACAATCAAAATGAGACTTAAACGTTATCCCCACCAATAAACCGGATAATAATAGTACGGATAATAAACCGGCCAACTCCATCCGGGCCACGAAGGCCACGCGTTAGGGAAACAGAAAACTACACAGTTGTGTGTTGAATTGGGCGTATCGGATCTCACGTTTAAAGCAAACATAGTTACAACTAACACGACGCAAATGTTCAGAGATATTTTCACTGATTTCATGGTTTGATATCTGCAAAGAATATGTGTATTATATACAAGACAATAGCTAGACTCACAAATTGTTCGCGTTCATCGTCATAGTCGAATATAAATTCATAGAATAACTTTAACAAACAAATAAATACACAATGTACATATTGAATCAAATTTACCGGATAAGTTATTAATTTAAAACACTCAGTGGGTTAGTACCGAGTGGATTTAACTATAGACCAGTGTTTCCCAACCTTTTTTGTACTTAGCCTTTCTAAACTTCTTATGTCTCCTATGTAACCAAACGCCGAGTTGAGATTTTGGTCTTTGGTACCGAAATCTAGCATTGCATTTAAATGGCTCGGAGCGAAAGGGTTAAATCATCAAATAGCCCCCCTGTAGGGCGTGTGCCCCACGTTGGGAAACACTGCTCTAGACTGTAAAGTTTTTGCATCAGATTAAAATTATCAAATATAAACGTGACATTAAGCTAGAACCCAGTTGTCACTTATCAAGAAATCATATTTTAAAAAAGTACCTTATAATAAAAGTTGATAAACTTAAAGATTTTTTTTTTGGTATGATATTTTAAAATCAAACAACTGAAAAATTAAATTGTTACTTGTTTTTTTTTCTTAATAAAAATGTTTTAGATTAGTCATATAATTTCGAATAATAATTAAAAACTGTAATTAATTAGTTTTACGCAATAAAATGAAATTTGTTTCGTTTTTAACAGACGAGGAGGTTTTCTGAAGAAAAAAAAACAAACTAAAAGAAAAATGTTGCAATAAGATTTATTCTTATTGGAAATACATAGATGTGTGGGTTTTATATATTAATGCGCTGAAGAACAGCAGAAGCATGAACGGGAATACTCTCTTTGGGATTGTAACCGTGCTGACTCTAGGATATTAAACTTGAAATTTTGTCTAAATTGAAACTCACATACATACAGCGTGGGGCATGGCAACCTCCCACATTTAATAAAATCGCAGTGTTGTTTGCTAGTGTTCTCAACTAGAAAACAATTTTGTCTTGGGTGTGAAAATTTAAGGCAACAGGATCTGTACTAAATGTGAATGTGCATAACATTTCTGGCTATTAAAGTTTTAAGCCACAATACAACAGGAGACAATAATTTTTTTAAATAGCACAAAAATGAAAAGGGGACTCGGGTACATTTGTCGAGAGTCACAAATAATCCTTCAAAGAGCCGCATGTTCTCCTGCCATATAGTTTTCTTTTTTCTTTTGAAATGTGGGAAGTTCTCGTGCCTCACCCAGCACAAATACTAATATAGTGTATAATAGTGTATTCTAAAAAAACTAATTCTTTATCAAAATCCTTAAGCGAGCTATTGTATGTTCTTCTTTATTACGTAAAGTTGTACATTTAAAAGGAAAAGAACACAATTTAGTATCCGATAAGTCGGCACGTCTTGCAGTTATGACGTAGACAATAACCGGTTGCATTTGTTTATGCTAACATTACGGTGTTGAGTTGGAAGTAAACACATTTTTGAAGTTTGTATGCATATATACGGCCATATATAGGACCTTCATAGTTCCTGGGTAATAATAATAATAATAATAATAAATTCTTTATTGTACCAAAAATCACAAAAGGCGAACTCAATGCCTTTAGTCATTTTCTGTCAGTTAACCTTTGGGATATGTGAGCGGTGATGTTAATAGTACAGAAAACAAAAATAAATAAAATAAAAAAATAAATACAAAATAATACACAAATAAATATAATACAATAATATAAATATACTAAATGATAATAAATAATAATAATAGTATGTTATACAAGAATAAATAATACCATGACATATGTGGGTTTGTACCATTTCTATGTAAGTAGTCTGTGAAACATCGTTATTGAAAAACAAAAGAACAGTACTTATTCGTTTTTTTACGATACTTAACGAACGAAAGCCAAGGAAGGTTACACAATGTTAAATGTGTGTTTAATTTTTTTACAGCGCCATTTAGATGGCTCTTAGGAGCGTGTGATGAAATCATCATCTAAAGTCATACATATGGTATAATAATTCAGGCGTCAACTTAAGCTAATTAAAAAGAAATGCAATAGGAATACATTTTCCATAATTCTTTTGTCTTCATTTGTTTATTGGCGAACAAAAATATTTGTTTTATCCAAAAGGTTATCTATCACAAAACATTGAATCAAATCGTTGTTGTTTTGTTTATTTTCCAGAACATCACTACCTACGTCAGATGTGATATCCGGTTTTGTTTGCTGACCATTCAATTAAGCAATGTGTATTTTAAACCAAAAAGCAGTGCGTCTAAAAATAAATAACACAATAGAAGACATTTTTAAACATAACAAACGTTCACAATTTCATTTCATTTTTTCCTTGTCTGAGATATATCGTATGTTTCAATATACATTGTTATGTGACAACAGAAATTATTACGTTCATTCAAGATTTTTTAGTATTGTTGAGTTCTAGAATTCTTAGTTTATTTTTATAACAAAAATACAAGATTTTAGGCTTTGGTTATATATATTTTTTTCTTACCACACTCCGTCCAATGTCAAGCTAAAATTAAAATGTTATAATATATTTCTAAACTACGTTTTTATTATTAAAAATAATATAAAAAAAATCTTTATTGATGAATTTATTTATAATGCACGAAAATATTATTAAAAAAAAGGTCTGGCGAAACCGTTAGTGTAATCTCGTCCTAAGTAAAAACTTCAATGGACAGACCTTTTATATGTCATAGGTGAAGAAATTTTCGCGTGACAAATATGTTTTTTTTGCTAATTCACGTTTCGTATAGTGTGATCATGTTTTTTGGGTGTCAATGACTGAAAGTTTGAATAAGTTTTCAGTTATTTCCGAGAAGAGAAATTTGTGTATAAAACCGTAACGTTTAAGTTAAGTATTTGAGTATCATGTTTGACGTACAAGGAGGTGTACAATGTCATTTCTAAATATGAAATTGACGTCTAACTAAATTGACAACTCACTTAAATGACTCCAACGGTTCGTAAACAAAAGAATCCGCTGAGAATCAACTATCATTTTATTATTTCATTTCCATAATAATCACCAATCAATACCACAGCTATGGGCTTTCACATAGCAATCGAAATACGAATTCACGAATTGTTCTCAATTGACTTTTGCATATTATACACGTGTCACTTGTGACGTACGTGATCCGGCTGGAATATTATTTATGAGTAAATTTCGCTGATTCTCAAAAAACCGTTTAAAATCTAAAATTTTATCGATAAGTTGTACATCACACTGCTCTATTGTCAATAATTTCCGCAGCGTACGCAATAAAATGATTTTTTTTTGTATTTTTTTCTTATTTTGAGTTACATTATTGAAATTTTCATCCGGGTTTTTGAAAATATTCTATAGCCTATGTTTTTCAGGGATAATGTAGGACTCTAATGGTTAAAGAATTTTTCAAATCGGTTCAGTAGTTTCGGAGCCTATTCAAGACACACAAACAAACAATCAAATGTTTTCTCTTTATATATTAGTATAGAAGAAACACGCTCAAAATAAAATATTTCCCAATAAACAGCGCGTCTAGTATATTTAAGTCAATGGTATGGTCATAGAAAAGTCAGATTTCAGATTTCCCATAGATTTTTAATAACAAAATCCGCTAGACTAGCAATGTAATAAAAGTACTTATCACGGAGCCTACGTGTTTAATTAAGTCGCATTTCGAGTGCTTTTCATTTACTACTTCTAATAAAAGGATCAAAACAACATAATTAACTGATTGCTGCTTTAATAACGTGATACTGTATGCAGCATGCGTATTCTTGTTCCTTGTTAAAACGGATTGAGAACGAAATCGTAACTCTATCTTCCCTGTTATTTAAATTCTAATTTGCATTTTCTCTATCTCTTTTTGTATTTCGTGTATGACTGTAATGAATGAATGAATGAATGAAAATCGTTTATTAGCATAGGCACTGAAGGCGTGCACTTGCTCATCGTTAGACTCTACAGTGACTTCGGAAAGGCGTATGACGAGAAGAAGACCACAAGAAACTTGTAATAGGAGTGTAAGTGTAATGTTCATTTTATATTTCTATATTGTATATATATAAAACTCAAAGGTGACTGACTGACTGACTGACTTAGTGATCTATCAACGCACAGTCCAAACCACTGGACGGATCGGGCTGAAATTTGGCATGCAGGTAGATGTTATGACGTAGGCATCCGCTAAGAAAGGATTTTGATCAATTCCACCCCTAAGGGGATAAAATAGGGGATGAAAGTTTGTATAAATCTTATTAGATTTTCGACTGATTGAACTGAATTTAAAGATTGGAGTTACTATGATGAAGACGTTTTTACACACGCTAAACAAAAATAAAGCCGCAAAAACTACACCTAATTAATAATAATACTTCTTAACGCGAGCGAAGCCGCTGGCAAAAGCTAGTATTGTATATTTGTAACTTATAATCTGTATTCTTTACCTATTTAATAAAATAAAATAAAAATAAGTTTTTCATGAATTGATTTTTTTTTTAATTTTAATTTCTTTTAAATTAGTTAATATTATTAGTTTTTAAAAGATTTGTTTTCTTTAAATACTTCATGGAATATAAACAAAAGACGATAAAAAAAACCACAAAAGTCTAAATTATTTAAACGTTCTTCGGGAATAACCTAAAACAAGACTGCATACAGCGATTAAAATTCCTTGAAACATTTAGACGGATTATATTAGAATGTCATATTAGAACATTTTTAAATTCAAGAATATGCATGTAATACTATTGGAGTGAGAAAGACAAAGGGTAGTGTAGATAGGTTCGTCCCTTTCCAACGTTAGTAAAGGTTCGTGCGGGAAATCTGTAGCGAGTGGCCAACTTGCGTTGGGCGGGACTGTAGATATAGTAAAGTTTTAGACACGGCAACACTTTCGTTTATGACAATTATTAAATCTTTCTCAGTATTGAGTGTTTTTATAAATAATTAATAATAAGATTGTTATAATTTATATAATTTTAAAAAATAATTTAACAAATAAAATAAACCAGTTCCCTTAGTGTTACTAAAAAAATCTCGCAATCTCTCTAATCGTTAAAAATTAATCGAAATTTAATAATAATTTTTAAAATTCTAATCTATTATGCTTTCGATTAATTAAATCTTTTAAAACGTCGGATTAAATTATTCAATAAATTGGATTAATTCTTTTAAATTACTCCAATAAATATAAAAAGAACTATCAAAATTTGTCGACTTCCTTCCATCAGTAAGCGTACAAAATAACCCCAATGACGTCATCAATCCCACGTAAGTTTCTATGTGCCTGTCTAAACAATAAATAGTCTGTGGAATGTGTTTAAAAGCGCGCGGGAATACTTGTAGCGACCACTTCATCACCGACGGCAATCGCAAGCACCTATGGTCGCAACACGCGTCGTTCAAACGGTCTAAAGTTCTCAGTTTGTGATCCGAGTCGTTGCAGACGTAAAGGGAACCTATTTAATTCGTTTGAGAAAATATAAGTAAGTGGTTGTTGTTATATTTTGAAATGATAACTAGAAGTGGTTATTTCTTTTTGTAAATAAATTAATTAATCAAAAAAAAATGTAATTAAAAAATACTGTAACATTCAATATTTATATTATTTTCATAATATTATTATAAATAAGAATATTTTTTAAAAAATAAATAACTAGTTATTTTGAAAGAACTATATAATTAAAAAAGATATATGTGACTCGCATCTCATTGTAATATAACAGAAAAACCTTACAATATACTTAGGTGGCAATTTGTTTCAAATTTGTATAAAACTATTAAAAAAATTAATTTCAATAAATTTTAATTTAATGATAGTTTTTTCTTCATATATAACCAATCTGTAATAAGCTGAAAGTTAATTTTTTTGACTTTTAATAATTTTGTCTTCTAATTGTTCTTCTATATAATTACAATTATCAATAAACATAGAATTTTCAGAGACGCGTTTCTTCTATTTAAACAAATATTTGATTTTTCATATTTTTTTTATTAACAATTTTTAACTCAAGTTACAAACCTTTTAAGAGTATTTAAACAAGCAATATAGGTACCTAGTTGCTTAATAAAAATTCATTTCATATTTTATTGGTTTCTAATTGGAAAATAATTAACAAAATCGGTTTTCTATCACTATAGGTATTTATTTTGATATTTTTTTTTACATTTCAAAGGGTTATCCACTTATCGTGGTTTCGCTGTAGTCTTTTAAATTGATGAAAATATATTTGAGAAATTATTTATTAATAATATTAAAGATTAGAAATAATTAAAAGACAAAAATTCAATTGTTTTAACATTAGCAATAAATTCAAAGAAGGAAGTAATTATAAAAAAATAATTGAGACGGACATTGTAGACGTTTATATTAAATAAAAAATCGTCGGTAAACACAATTTATTTTACTGATACTTATTGAGCTAATTTATAATTATTCTTGACTGAAGTTTCGTTGACTTTTTTAATTGAATAAAAACAAAACAATAAACCAAAGTAATACTGTTTTAAACAATACTAAATGAATACATCAGCGGTTCTCAAACTTTTTTGGCGAAGGAAAAAGCCTTAATATAGTCATATTGCAATGTAATATTTAGTTGGAATATTTAGATGTAACCTTATAATCTCCCTTTGGTAGGTATTTTTTGCAGTATTTTAGCCCTAGGGTTCCGCGGAACACACTTTGAGAATGGCTGGAATACATGAATTGATATAATAAAATACAATAACAGGTATTAATTGTAAGAAAAGAGTTCGGTGCGCGAACGTGATCTCCCTTAATTTCTACAATTACAATAAACAAACCTTTTTATATTGTTTTATTTTCGAACGGGACGGTGTACTAATTATTAATTTGAAATTTCTATTTTTGCCACTTAAAATACGCGGGTTTTAGTCAATATATAAATAATGTATTTATGTTTTAAAAATCGCTACATTAGGTCGATGAAGGAAAATAACCTCCACCAACATTCAATAACTTGTCTCGATGCGTTTCGCCACTTCACCTGGCATCATCATAAGTTGTTGAATGTTGGTGGAGCTTTGTTTGGACGACCTAATGTAGCGGGAATTATAAGCAAAATAATTTTAAATAATTTCCTTTAATATGGATTTCCGCAAAGTAACGCCTGAAATAATTAATTCCTATACTTATTTTTTTTTATTTAAATTTATTACTACCTATGTAATAGTGACTTTCGTACAGATTTCGTTGAACACGTTTCTTTTATCAGCGATAAAAGTATAGTTTGAAATTACCATTTCATATTTCTTTCTGTATAAAACGTATAAAGTATTCATAAATTTACATTGATGTGGACAGACGTCTAAGAGAGTAAACGAAAATTAAGATCATACGATATCAACCAAAAGTAAATAGCGATATTTTACATACGAGAAATAAAGAACTGTATACCTCAAAAGAGCCTTAAAAAACGTATAAAATAGTACCAAGAAATAGCAGACACACCAGGGAAATGTATAAGGCTATAAAGAATTCTGTACTATGTTTTCCAAGAAATAAAGCTCAAAAAGAGAATAGACATTTTTAAGTTTATGTTTTGAAAACGGCACGCGTACAACAATTTAATTTTTCTTATACATCTACTTGATTAATGTTTCCTTATAAATAAATATAGATATGAACATGTAGCATGCATTTGTTTCTGGTGGAGAATATCTTTTTAAATATACTCTTGTATAATATACCTACCAATATTTTTTTTAAATTCATTTATTTACTTTTAGTAAATGGGCTCCAATAGAGCGCTTTTACTCGTCAATACATATACAAATATAAATATAAATGAAATAAATTTATTAATTTAATAATTATCAATTTGATTTACTGGCATTGTCCACTTACATACATAGCACGGGATACTCTGATTGGTGGAATTTAAAGAGCTATTCAAGCCAAAGGAATAATATATTACTTCGATAATAAAGTCGACAAATACGAAGAAAGATGATTATGAAAATAATGAATAATGACCTTTTATGAAACGTAATGATTTTAGGAAAATGTCAGCCACTTTAATAAATTAATTCTGCGTTATCAAACTTCGGTTTATCAAACTTAATTTTGAGTAATTCCATAAAACTATACGTATTTAGTTCTATTTTCCAAGAGCAATATTGTATCATAATAATTGACCAGTTATGTTATGTCAACAGGGCTTAACACTAGTTCTAAGAGTGTGAAATTTCAGTCGACAATAGACGCCGTAATCACTACACCTAAAACGATAACAGTTAGATATTATAGTATTCACCTTGTAAATTTAGTATAATATATGACACAATCAAAATAAACAATCCCAATGAATGTCACGATCTCTTACAAGTGACTTGTCTTTATTTAATAACACCACCAAACTGCTGGTACCAAATAACCCACATTCTTCTAAATTCTTTTGTTTTTAAATACAAATTTTGTTATTATATGTAGGTATATGTATTTACATAGATAATTTACATACCTAACAATGTGTATAAGTCAGAACACACAATTGAGTTATCATACATAAACCTTTGGCTCTATTATAAGAGAAATACCCTCGTTAGTAACACCCCAAATGTGTCCGACGCCATTAACACCCAAAACGCTAACTTCACGTGACACTTTTTTTCTCATATCTGTTACACTTTGTCCACTTGATACTAGAATAATAATTGTGGATTATTGTATAGGCTATATGTAGTAAAAATATTCAGTACTGTGTGTTCAATTTTTACGAACTAAACTTTAAAATTTACTACATAAATATTAGTTTAAAAGCTGTAATGTGTCAGATCGCTCCCTCGAGGGAAAGGTATAATGGAAATACTACGCCTTAGAAATACATACAAATGAATTTTGACTTCAAACAAATTACATAAATACCAATGAATAATGAATGAAAAAAGGGAACGAAATCCTATGATTTATAATTAAAAAAATAATTCTTTTCATCCTTTTGTTTAAGGTATAATAAGGCATCCGTAGATTGCGTTCCATTCACCGATTGTTCAAAAATTACGCATAAGATCAAATGTTTATTTTTATAATTGTTTTTACCTTGGCATTGTGTTTTAGAGGTTAAATATAAAAGAAACACGTGCAAATAGGTACTAACTTACTGTCTATAATATGTAGAGCCTATATTTCAAGTTACACTTATTACAAGTTGGTTATTACGCGGTATTTCTTTTTCATAGTACCCTGGCATACGACCACATTCTGCTAGAAAGCGGTTCAAGAGCGAGTCTGCTACAGCGACATCTGTTACCATAGACCAATAATTCTCAACCACTGCATTTTAGATATATGATTTGAAAAATTTTAAACTTATCTTTTTCTTTTTGTACCGTCAAATTTTGAAATAGTTAAAAGTGTGCCACATCAAAAAAAGCTTGAGAACCACTGCCATAGACATATGAATACGTACAACTACACTATGCCTGCTTCAGAAAAGGAAGGAATGTGCTCTATCCTCTCAGTATATTCGGCCACTTCCAAGCCTCTTTATAAACCATCTCCTCATTTCTTTGTTGCCATTTTTCTCTAACCAATAAAAAAGTACTATTTGCTCAAAAACAAAAGCATTAATAATTAATAGCGAAATGTAATTAGTAACAATTACAGTTGATTATCGCAAAAAGCCAAAAAATTCCACCAACTTTTTAATAGCTTTTTTTTGTCATAAACGAATTAACCCACGTCCACTTTGTTTAATAAACAGATATCGACACTAAAAGCATTTTGTTAAGAAAAAAGTTTCTTATTTAATTCTGCCATTAAATTGTTATTAATATATTTATCTTTTAACTAACTACTTTATAATCTTAAAGAGTGGTAGGCAGATTGATGATGGCTTTTAGCCAAGTACCATTAGCACAGTACACTCGTGAAATGTCTTAGTAATAGCCAGGTAAACTATGAAAAAAGAAGTGTGTTCTGTCAATTCGGATGAAGTTTCCTTATCGTTTTTAATTGTAATCCAATATTTATATAGTTTTACACATTAACTAACATTGTGCAGTCACTTGATCGACCATCATTTTTATAAGTCAACCATCATCCTAGTGTTAATTATAATAAGTTATTTTAATAAATTATATTGTATCTGAAATAATTCTATAACTAGTTATTGTATTTTTGTCAAATTACTTGACTGGGATAAAAATGTAATAGCTATAGTATACTACCAACTACACTTAATTTGACCAATATATCATTGAATAACCACAGTATTACTTGGCTAATATAATATATCATTGAATAACCATATTATTACTTGGCTAATATAATATATCATTGAATAACTAAAGTATTACTTGGTTGGTCCAATATATGATTGAATAACGGCAGTTTTGTGTTTTGGTTTCAGGAAGAATAATGGCACAGATTTGTGTACTAACAAGCGTTCTGCTCGTCTTCCTGCTCATCACACAAGGGGCTTATGCTAAAAGTAAGTAGATAGTAAACTACAGTTATAGAATTTATTATTAGTAACTTACTTAATGTCCAATTTGGTAATAAAAGTGATAGGTAAAATTAGAAGGAGTAAAGGGGTAAATGTATTCTAATTTGCGAGCTCGAATACACTAAAATAAATGGCATTATGTTTCAATGGTAAGTCAAGTAAAAATATCGTGTAAAAAGTTATATACTGACTTATCGAGTATACAATAACGAAGGGCTATTATCGTTCCTTTAAAAATATGCTATATTAATTTCAAATACGATTTATATTGTAATAATAAATATTATATAATAATAATAATAATAACAATTTAAAGCAGAACAAAAAATAATACATATAATATAAAGAACCAACAGGGAGTAGATCAGGAAGTAAATAGGTTTAATACATAGGTTTTATTCCCTAATTAACACTAGATTTACCAGACCAGTCAAAATAACTAATCAAATTACAATTCCTACTGCATGTAACATTTTTTTTTAATTTTTCTAATCTTCTTTAATTTATAACAGAAGAATTAGTTTTATGAAATTTATATTATTTTATATATATTTGTAACAAATATATACTTTTTTGGTTTTGGTAGAAATAGGTATATTTTAGCTGGTAAATCTAGTGTTAAACTATACCTAAATTTTGTACCAAATGATGACGATACTGAAGGAATATAAACTGATTTCTCACTTATGCTTATTAAAGTAACAGACTATGGTGATGAAAATCGTGAATTGGATCAACGTTGTGCAATTGTTTTGAATACAAGACGAAAAATTATTCTTGAGGTACACGGGTTTTCCATCAGCATAATGCATTAGTTCAATTGTTCAAAATTGCTCTCGATCGTATGCCATCTGATAATCACAAAATCGTAATAAGGGCTGATAGAACACCTTTTGGAGAGTATGAAAGGCGATTCAATGCACCGACAATTGATGAGGTTGTAATTGTAATTCTTGGTGGTCAGTTTCAATCCAGTGATATTGTACTTCATCGCAGAAATGAGCAATTGCAACGTGTTTCGGAACTTCATCGTGGTTACGATGCATTACAATACACAATAGTGCGTCACACGTAGGCGGTGACATTGATTTATTACCTTTTGACAGTAAATATATATATATATATATATATATATATATATATATATATATATATATATATATATATATATTTACATTTACTGTCAAAGATTCTTGTGTTAATTAAGAAGTAATCAAATAATAATTATTTTTTTGTATTCCTCTATTATTTACTACGGTCTTAAGTTAAATAGTTAAATATGTTTATTGACTTGAGGAGGGTAGGGAGAGAAATATATACATTTAATTAATTTAAAAAAATTATAAAACAAGAATTTATATGTGTAACTAATATATTTAGTCACATTAACAAGGTGTAACAATTCATTGTAAATTTTCTACTGTAATTATTTTTATTACATTTGAAAACTGAAAATTCATGTTGGTCACACAAACTGGGGCAAAACAAAAGTAATATAAATTTTCTAGATGTGAATATAACTATAGTAGTAATACCGTCTTTACTATAAGGGCACTCGGGCCCCCATCCTCAGAGGACCCCGAAGGACCGACAATTTCTCTCACTTTTAACATCAAAATATTATGGTCGGGCGCATCGCATTTTTCTCCTTGCACGAACGTCGATCATTTTCATATTTAATTAATAAAGCAGATCATAGTGAAAAAAAATTGTATAGTTCACTTTCTCTGCATAGCAGCATAGTCTAAGACGGCCCTGTATAGTAGTGTAAAGCTAAAGGGTAAATCTATGAAACACACCAAATAGTAATGTATAATAAATACATTTGGATATTTCAGAATAATACCCGCCTGGAATTATTCAACAACTCGGTCCACCCTATATATTTGAGATTAACGTCATTAGTGAAATGTTTACAGCGAGAGGTAATGTTGAAATTAGGATTATATTTGAAAATAACAATTTACTACGCTAATATTTCATAGGCGTGTGTTGCGAGCACTTTTTGTGAAAACAGCTCTTTATGTCGCTCGGCTGTCAAATGCAAATAATCGTAATTAATTTTCAATTGGAGTGCTGAAGTGGATCGCGGCGTCTGACATACGTTGGCACTTATAAACTCTGCAGGTAATTTACAGGACGCAATTTTAATGTTTAGATGAAAATGTCAAGTGACTCCGAATTATTTATAATTCAACAGTCAGCAGTCACTTAAAGCGAGTCATGTCAAGACACATACATTTATGAATTTTCATAACGTGCCGTCTTGTTATGATGTAGAATAATATACTAAAAAACAAAATCCCTACTAATATTATAAATGTGAATGTGAGTTTGTTTGTTACGTTTTCACGCAACAACTACTTAACCGATCATCATGAAACTTTATGCAGATATTTTTGGTGGTACTAGAAGTAACATAGGATACTTTTTATTTAAAAAAAAATTGTATATTTTTTACTATAGTTTCCAATTGACTACAGTTTCAGCTGTTTGGAATCATATTGATTCATTTCTATTGCAATGATATCTGATACTTATTTAATGACTTAAATGCGAGTTAAGCCGCGGGTAAAAGCTAGTAAAAATATATTTATGTCTCACTCGTTCGTAGTTAAAGTTTAACCGAACTGTTCTTAGGTGTAATGAAAATATCACGAGCGACCCAGATTCGAGGCTTTGTTTGACAATAGAAAGGAAAAGAGTGATATTTTTAAGGTTCTCTATGACGCCGCTTAATTTTCTTGAAAAAAAAAACAATTGCAACGAGTTATGTTATGAGTTACATAAGCAGAAAAGATAAAATATCAATTAGAATAGTGTAATATAAGAGAAAACCATTAGGATTTCTTCCCAGGAGATCGAGTGGAGGAATTGTAATGGTATTCATATTAGTATATAAGACAGATAGGAATAAGCATCATGGTTCACTTAGTTGGTAATACTCTTAGAGTTAAGTTAGTACTGCTTATAAATAAAATTCTTTTTAAAAACACTTCTGCTCGTGTCTTCAATTTAACTTATGTCAACGGGACGTAATATTAGATTTAAGATCATTAGTTTGAAAATCTCATACGTTAATGGATGCCGACAGCATAACACCTTCGATAATAACTATAAAATATGATGATTAACGAAACATTAGAATATCCCATCCTCGTCGCCATTTGTAAGATATGCGCGTGGGTATTTGTAATAAAAACACTAAATACGTCCAAGCCTTTTAATGGTTGACAGCAGACTGAGGAACTACCCTCTATATATATTATACAATGACAATAACAGTTAAATTTAATAGTGTTCGCCTTATAATTTTAATGTATAAGCAGAATCAACATAAACAAGATCAATGAACGTCACGACCTCACACGAGCAACTTGTCTTTATTTAATACTAGCTGTTGCCAGCGACTTCGTTCGCGTAGTAATGAAGATATAAAGTACTATGAAGTTTAAATTTTAACATGAAAAATCAGTTATTGTGACATAACTGTAATAGTTAGACATATGGCATCGCAAATTTTTTTTTGTAGATATTGATGTCCTCTATAAAACTGTTGTACATCACTTTGCTCTATTGTCAATAATTTCCACAGCGTACGCAATTTAATGATTTTTTTGTACTTTTTTCAAATTTTAAGTTACATTATTGAAATTTTCATGCGGGTTTTTGAAAATATTCTATAGCCTATGTTCATCAGGGATAATGTAGCATTCTAATGGTAAAAGATTTTTTTTAAATCGCTCCAGTAGTTTCGGAGCCTATTCAATACATACAAACAAACAATCAAATGTTTTCTTTTTATATATTAGAAATATAAGTATAGATCACCTTCAACTGCTGGTACAAAAGAACCCATATTATTAACGGGAATAATTTACTGAAAATTTTGAAATTTTGTTGATAATTAGGTTTTTATTATTTGTAGAATTGAATCAAAAACTCACTTGAAGCAAATAAACTAACCTTTATCAAAAAGTTGTGCTGAACTAAACTGCGTGGTTGCATTCAAATTAAACAATAATATAGTGAATAAGTTTCATAAGTTCGCTATTGTTGTTTGAAACAGTAACTTGGTTTCTTAGATTTCTCTGAGGCGGTACCTACTCGCAAAGTTTGTAACATAGGAGCTGTGTGTTACTGAAGACATATGATGCAACGTAACCTGCAAATTCTATGTTTAAGTTTGAAATTACAAAGATTTATGTTTTATGAAAGTTGTATGAAACTTTGTCAATTTTAAACCGATAGGGCCGAGACTTTGCATGCATAAAGCTACTATGACGTAGGCATCCCCTAATAAAGGATTTTGATAAATTCCATTGGCATTTGTGCAGTATGAAACTATTTGAATTTTTGAGGTTAGGTGTCATTTTTATAGTTAGATGCCACTTTGTTACATAAGTGTGATAGGCATTGTCTGTTGACTGAAATATGAAACATCTTCATTATTACGCAGACGTAGTTGCGGGCAACAGCTAGTTGCAATATAATATTACGTAATATTTAGTTGGAATATTTAGATGTAACCTTATAATCTCCCTTTGGTAGGTATTTTTTGCAGTATTTTAGCCCTAGGGTTCCGCCGAACACACTTTGAGAATGGTTGATGTATGTTATAATGAAGTACGTTTCTCGGAAACCAAATGTGACTTAACGTTGACATATATAATGTCATATAAACATGATTTGTTATTAAAGTTTTCAGTTAGAATTTCACGCGTGAAAAGTCAAGTTTAATTATCTCAACGTATATTCCATTCCAGAATATTTATAAATAGTTTGGAAACATTACGTTGTATTAATTAAAATTGTGTATTCGATATTGTGTCGAAATATATAAACCATTTGAACAATTTATATTTAAGATAAAAACAATCGACAGACGTAACGTGCAATTGTTTGTAGTGAGATTTCAGGTGCTTTTCAGCTTGTGGTTATTAAAGACTAGAATAGCTGCAAACTGCGCGAAAGGAAGTAATAAATTATATTCTAAGAGTAACAGGTATTAATTCTGTATTTTATTAACAATACGACAATAACATATATTTCACAGATGCATTAGACATGCGCCTATGAGACTATGTAACAATTCCATTTCAAATACTTTTATTACGACGTAAAGCTTAGGTTGGAGCCATTCTGCGCAGATATTAATTTCGTTTCCCGAGTTAAGAGCTACCCTGTCCGTTACAGACTTTACTAAATTAAAAAACAATGACTTGCTGAGAGCACTTGCTTGTACGTGTTTTGTTGGGTTCCGTACGAAGTCGCCGATATGTAATTAATTTTCAGTTTACCACAATTGCCAGCAATTAAATTTAATGTTTTGTGAAATCACAACTTATGCTTGACTGCACTGTTTCTGCGCTTTTCTTAATTTGTAATATTAGTGTGAAAAAAATAATGTTAAAAAGCCCGAGTTCGATATCAGCTTTATGTAAAGTTGTATCAAGCAAACATGACTCGGCCCGCATGTTATGAAGATTGAGTGGTTTACATCGCTGACAGGGCTTCTCCTTTAAAATTCATACCCAATTCGCTTTACGTATTCACCTTACAAGCGTTTTACAGCAGTTCACAAGAATACATTATATTTACTAACATTATATTGGGTTACGCTTGTTCTATCTATAAAAATAGTAGTAGTAATAAAATTTAGTTATTTCACAATTATTTATATAGGTATAATAATAAATTTTCTTTATATATTGTACATATGTGTGTTTTTTTAATTACTATATTATCACAATAGAAATGCATACGATGTATTCTACGATTGATAAATGTAGACGTGTCAACAATATATATCCCTACTAATATTATAAATGCGAATGTGTGTTTGTTTGTTACAACAACTACTTAACCGATCATCGTGAAACTTTGTACACATAGTTTTGGAGGTACTAGAAGTAACATAGGATACTTTTTATTAAAAAATATATATTTAATATAGTTTTCAACTGACTATAGCTTCATCTGTTTGGAATCATATTGATTCATTTCTATTGAAATGATCTCTGATACTGTTGCATTATGAATAAATAATAAATGCAGTTTTTACATGAAAAGCTGTTTATTCCTAATTACAATGACATAAGTGACAATAGTATTCTTAGTTATGTAACAGATACTTATTTAATGACTTCAATGCGAGCGAAGCCGCGGGTAAAAGCTAGTAATATATACAAACTCCTTAGTTGGCATCATGAAGCTTTACATAGTAAATGATTGATTAATAAATCACAATTAAACATTTTTAAGAAAACGAAAATAAACCGCCATAGTCTGTACAATATACTGTTAGTATTAGTAATTAGGTGCGTTTTGGCTTAACTTTAAATAAAGTTAGTAGGTACCTAAGTACATAAGCACACCGACAACTAAGTTGTCATTAAGATAGTCACTTGTTTCATAATGACCGTTTCTTTAATATTGTAAATTAATTTGGTTAAATCAGCCATTCTCAAAGTGTGTTCCGCGGAATCCTAGGGCTAAAATACTGCAAAAAATACCTACCAAAGGGAGATTATAAGGTTACATCTAAATATTCCAACTAAATATTACATTGCAATCTGATTATTCATAAATACATATGTATAAATCAGTTTTTTATAATTATATTAAGGCTTTTTGCTTCGCCAAAAAAGTTTGAGAATCGCTGGGTTAAATTATCCTATTTAATTTTTATCTTAATTTCAGTCGAAAATTAACGTGACCCCAAACGATCTCTTTCAAAGATTTATTACTTTTCGGTTTCAATTCCTCCCACGCCAGAGATTCCTTCTCGGATACAAAAGAATTTCGTTACGTGCAATTCTAAAATTCTAAACAGGTCATGATAACTATAATATGTAAAGGAGAAGAAAGGACGTGACACATTTACGATCTACCGTTATGTTGCTTTCTCTATACAAAACTAGTATAGACTTGTAACTTACTGATGCTATTGCAATGAATGCCACGTCTCAAGCAAGAGGAAGCCGTATTTGAAATTTTTCACACCCTCAATGCGCTATTCGTGTTTTGCTGTACATAAATTCTAAGCAGACAATATGGGTTGTAAAGAAAATAAGTTATTCTGCTCCAGCTCTTTTCAGAGAATTCTACGTCTATAACAATAAAAATATATAAGTGCTTTATACTACAAGTATGTTTATCATATATATCAGGGGTTACATGCGACTCTTTGAGAGATTATTTGTGGCTTTCGATAAATGTACCCGAGTTCTTATCTTATTGATAAATTATTATCGTTTCGTATGTCTTTCAAAATGTCTTTTAAATTACTGACAACAAATATGAAATACTAAGTGCAACGTTTTTGTTGTGAAACATCTATTGGCGCGGGTATAAACCGGATCGTTGGCGTGGCGACGCTTGCCGTGGCGATGGGTCGCCACGCTATACTAAAGTATATATACAGTCTATATATAGTAGAGTGTACAGTGTGGCGACGCTTGCCGTGGCGACGAGTTTATTTTATCGACTTATTTCTGAAATCTATATTATATAAGAAGTTTTCGAATTTTTAATTTTTGTATTTAATATAAATAAATGTTTCTTAAATAAATAGTCATCATTTTCTGTAAAAAATTCATAGTATTTAATTGTTTCATTAAGCAATAATTAGTTCCTGTTGTAATCTTGTCTTTTACGCATATGACTTGAATAAACTCGATGTTTCACATCTGCCAGGCGTCCCGTGACGGCTCACATTTTTTTTACTGCTTTTTAAATGCGCTTTTTTTTAAATTTTGAAAAATTGCTCGGTCTCCCCATCAAGCTTGGTCACCCCTAATACATATTATAGTATAAAATCTCTTCCAACCCAGAGCAATTACTTGGCAAGCAGCAGTAGACTGATTTTAAATGAGCTGGTTAACCGCGCCCTGAACATGGAAGCAACCAACGTGATCGTCGTTATTAAACTACATATCTTGGAGGACGGCCTCAGGCTATATTCACATGAAACCAATTTATCGTTAACTTAAACTTATTTAATGGAGTCAAAAAATCGTTCCAGAATACTCAAGTAATCAAGGTTTGCGAGTTGGGATAATTAGGTAATCAAATTTTTATAGTTAATTAAAATAATCCTTTTGATTAATTTAACGCTAGTACTAATTACTGTTATAATTCTTCGCGGTCAGACAATCATTGTGATAATATATTTGCAAAAATTTACATTTTAATCAAAACTTGGACGACCAAACTTTACAACAAGCCAAAATATCGTATACGAGTTTATACCTTATATTCACTGTTAAAGAGGCCATTTTAACTGTAACTGTGGATACTGTTCTTAATGCATTTCGTCATGAATAGCGGACGCTTTCATTGACGTTTAGTTAAACATCTTAAATTTTCTTGTTTACATTTTAAGAAAAATATATGCCCTGAATAACAATTATCAGTGTGGAAGGAGGGGTGTGGAAGGCATTTTCTGTTGACTGAAATATGAAACATAATTAAACTTCATAGTACTTTACATCTTCATTACTACGCGAACAAAGTCGCTGACAACAGCTAGTATTAAATAAAAGCATTAACAAGCAATTAAAAAATATACTATACTATACTAGACACTTAATGCTCAATGTTTAGATGCTATTTATTATACGATATAGTGTAAAAGATTCAATGAACTCATAATAGTAATTGATGAACATTTTGAGTCGAAATGACACAATAATAATGAACAATAGCCAAGAACAATCGGAGGTCAACGATAAAGGAGCTTAAGATTAAGAAAATTGAACTAACTCTTAGAAAGTTTCCAGAATATTCCACTCACTCATCCTATTAATGAACCCGACCGGTCTCACGGCCAAAGACTCCGACGGAACTTGGAGCGAAATTTTGGTTTCATTATTTCGTAGTTTTTTGAGTTCGTTTGCGGTTAACCCTAACTTGGAGAATTTCATTTGCAACTTCACAAGTTTTCTTCGTGAATTCTGTTAATTTGAAAAACTTTTTTTCGAAAATTAATTCTTTGAAATAATTTTTTTTTCTGGTAAATATGTAACTGACATTTATATACATTACAAAGTGTATGCCACTGACATGTGGGATGATCCTTAAAACAGCATTTGAAACTAGAAGAAAACATTAAATCCCCAGTGATTAATCAAGTCTTAAAATCCCGTCTCAGTACGTTAAGTAATTAATCTATGTCCGTCTAGTTGTTAAACGTCTAAGCGACAATTGAGTTTTAAAATTTTGTCAGGACCATTTCTAATCAGTGGGCTTATCACGAATTTAGTCTGGCTTTCGAATCGAGCTGTCACAAGTAAAACGGATCCGTTAGCAATCGGGATCATGAATTTTTACTAACGACTAACGAGCACCAGCAATCTATCAAATGAACGAAAGATCGAGACGTTCGAAAATTAACAAAAAGTATCTAAAATATTGTAGTTCCAAATCCGTACGGGGTGGCGCTGCTCAAATTTCCATACAAATCGCTTGAAACGAACTCGGTTCGAAAGCCAGACTAAAATTCGTGATAAGCCCACAGTTCTTATTCTCCATTTGTAATGTTTGTTCTTAGTTTATGATACTAGGAACTTTTAAAAACTACAATATTACAGATTTAATATATTTGATTTTCGAACGTATTGTACATTTATAACTATTTCTTTAAACACTTGTTTGTCCCCTTTGTACGTGGAGCCCACAAAGGTTTCCGAGTTGGTATGAATAATTTTCGACAGATGGCACCACTGTAATTCCAATGAATTTTATACATTGTCGTGACAGTTCATGACAGCTCACATTGAACAGACAATATTGTCATCAAATGAACAAAATGAATTAAATATTTGTGTAATGTGTTTTTCAAATTTATTTTAGTTGGTGGCGTAGCAGGGTACAGCTAGTAAGCTATAAAAAAATGTGTCTTTTTATTAAAACGTGTTGTAAGCCAGATAAAGGATTCGATAGCTACGCACACAACATTGGCATAGTCTAACGAAGCATGTTGTGTAAAGAACGCGAGTCTATATAACAAAAAAAAACAGTTGAAAAATGACTACACATTTTTCTCAAGGGTTGTTATATAACGACTTCGATAATCCTTCTTTGTGTTAGGACTTAAAAATCCTGGTAGGTAATTTATTTTACTAAAAAATTTCAAAGCCATAGTCAATACATTTGAACTATTACTACTAGTATTGCTTTAAGAATATGTAATATAATTTAAATAGTACATACAAAACACGAATATAGAAAAATTAGTGGAAGCGGTCTACTTCTATGTGCCCATGCTTCTCTCTTTGCTACTCACCGGCATAGTTTTTCACATTATTGTGGACTGATACCTGTGTGGTTGCACCGTGGATCTGATCTGATGAATTGTTAATTATTTTATGTACAGGCCATGATTAACTAGTTTCTTGTGGTCTTCTTTTCGTCATACGCCTTTCCGAAGCCATGATAGAGTCTAACGATGAGCAAGTGCACGCCTTTAGTGTCTATGCTAATAAACAATTTTCATTTTATTTCCACAGTTATCTAATCTAACATTAGTACTGCCGTTGACAGAAAAGAGGTTGCGGCGGCGATGTTAATAGTGTATATATTTTTATAAGTAAAACTGTCAATTTGAATTTGGAATCAAACAAAAGAGGAACGCGAGGAACGTACGAATGAGGACTTGGATGTTGGTTGCGATTGGGAACGGATGTGTGTGCTTAGATTATAAGAGATTGGTAATGAAATGAAATGAAAATCGTTTATTAGCATAGGCACTAAAGGCGTGCGCTTGCTCATCGTCAGAATCTATAATGGCTTCGGAAAGGCGTATGACGAGAAGAAGACCACAAGAAACTCGCCAATCGTAGCCTGTGCATAAAATAATTAACAAAAAAAACAACTGAACTTTCATTCAGAAAAAAAGTAAATAACAATAGTGTAAATATAATTTGAAGAGTTTTCATTGATACAGTCCACTTCTTCTATAAGCTAACAAGTACATATATACATACATCATATAAATATATATAAATTTAATATATGCAATATATAATGTTTATCAGGCCAACACAAACATGAAATACTTTATAATATACATCACGAGTCCGTTCCATAACAGACTATCGCGTTAACAACTGAAAAAGTTTATAATTAAAAACTTTTATTTACAAACAAAATATATATACACTTAATTAATTTTAATTCCAGTCTGAGTAAAATAAATAAAGTTACAAACACGTTGCCAGTTTGAAAATCAAAAAAGAAATTCAAAAACAAAAGTACGACGGAAAAACTTCTTTTGTTTAGGCAGGTAACTTTGATTTGTTATTTAAATAAAACATTGTTTACTTTTTTAAATTGATTTTGTCTTAAAAATAAGTACATAATAGAAATTTAAAACTATTAGGTCACCCAGTCGCGAGTGAATATTGAATGGGTTCCAAAATGTAATGTGTACGTTTTAAAAGAACAGTCCTTAATTCATATTGGAAACCTCTAATTCATTCCAATTGGATCAAATAAGACGATATTGAGTAGTTCCGCGACTCGCTACTAGGAAATCTCTGAGTATTACCAATATTTATAACCCCATTTTTTATAAGGCAGTCAAGTCAGTTCCCAGTCAACTTTGAGAATCACTGAACTATGCTTATCGGCTTACTAATGCGTCCATTTCGACCATTTGAATCCTATATTGCTAAAGCTTTGCGGTTATCGTGGTTTCGACGAGATGATAAACCGCATAAAGTCTTTCAAGTTATTTCAGTTATGTTTGGGTATAACCCTAGACATCAAATATTAAAAACAAACGTCTACTTAATGTAGTTAGGTTAGGTTAGGTCTATAATGATGTGCCTTGTAATGGTATTGTCAATATTCTAGTATATACAATACGATATAGTCTAAGTACGTTATGTTTATTTATAAATTTTATATCAATTATGTAACTGTATATATCCCTTGCTAATATAAATGTGAATGTGAGTTTGTTTGTTACGTTTTTACGCAACAATTACTTAACCGATCATCATGAAACTTTGTACACATATGTTTGGAGGTACTAGAAGTAATATAGGACACTTTTTATTAATATATATATATTTTTGACGTGACAACGTCTTATAATTCGATTGAGCCGGCTGCACGCACGAAAAAACATGACTCATGCGGCGTTACCTCGCTCTGAGGCGTTCCATGTAAGGCTTGAAGTGATCTTGATCTTGATCAATTTCATTGTGATTTCCAATTACCTCCTTCTCTATATACATACAAATCTATTAAACAAATGAAATTAAAATTTTCTTTTGAAAAATGCTACCATTCCATCAGTATTTTCTTAAGACGTCGTCACGTTCAACTATCGTCAGTAAACCGACTTTACAGACAACCGATTTTTTTTTACTATAGTTTTCAATTGACTATAGTTTCAGCTGTTTGGAATTTTTCTATATATATTTTTATTTCCGTCTGTCATTTTTATATATTTGAATGTTTGAGGGTAGGTGTCATTTTTGTAGTTAAATACCACTTAATTACAGATGTGTGATAGGCATTGTCTGTTGAATGAAATATGAAACATCTTTAAGCTTCATAATACTTTATATCTTCACTATTACGCTGAAGTAGTCGCGGGCAACAGCTAGTATATATATATATATATATATATATATATATATATATATATATATATATATATATATATATATATATATATATATATATATATATATATATATATATATAGGATTAGGATATAGGATTTGTAACAAAATAACAAGATCCATCGTTACTAAGCTTACTAAGATAGCAAACTTGGTTCAGTTCATCGAGATATATTTTAAATGGATTACGAGTAGTCTACTATTGAGCGTATCGAAGAATCTTGTTAATTCACTCGGAGAATGGTGGAACGTGGGAAATTCGATCCTCTCGCATTTCTCCGTGAATTGAAATGTGTCAAAGGGTTACGTTGCACTCCAAAAACGAGCTCCATTCTGCCGCAAACCATAAAACTTCCTCGAAATGGCCTTATCCGTTCCGAACGACCGTGGGTTTAACAGATCTTTGCCTAGATTTTATTGACGAGTTTTCTGTGGTCTTCTTCTCGTTATACGCCTTTCTGAAGTCATTGTAGAGTCGCCACTTCACGTGGCATCATCAGGATATGTACGAAACGCGTCGAGACAAGTTATTGAATGTTGTAGCGGGAATTATAAGCAAAATAATTTTAAATAATTTCCCTTAATATGGATTTCCGCAAAGTAACGCCTGAAACAACCAATTATATAAATAATGTGTCATCTTTGTACAATAGATGATAGCTACTCATAATATAGTCAGTAAGTACTAATTATTTTCATCGTTAATGATTATAATAGAAGGTATCACGGTTGTAATTACAGACCAAGCACTTAGGAGCCGGATGTGAACGTAGCCATCTAGCGGGCTGAATGCGGCGTCAAAATGAGACTTCCTGCCTCCCTCACTCACTGTTCGAGACCTCAGAGATTTCAATGCTTATTTCTTCAATTGAACGCTAGCGCACGGTTTTTATTTTATTTCTACCCCTTTTTGTAAAAATAACTCTAATGAGATAATTTATTTTTTCTTTACAATAAAACTAAAAATTACAAGAAACATTTGTGTTTTATTACAGTGAGCTTATCACGAATTTTAGTTTGGCTTTCGAACCGAGTTCGCTTCAAGCGCTTTATATGGAAATTTGAGCAGCGCCACCGCGTGCGGATTTGGAACTACGATATTTTAGATACTTTTTGTTAATTTTCGAACGTCTCAATCTTTCGTTCATGTGATAGATTGCTGGTGCTCGTTAGTCGTTAGTAAAAATTCATGATCCCGATTGCTAACGGATCCATTTTACTTGTGACAGCTCGATTCGAAAGCCAGACTAAATTCGTGATAAGCCCACTGTAATCTTCCATTACATTGCATTCACGGGTCACTTTTTCAACAACCGATCACCCTGTTCGATATATAAATGCTGTTCAATTTTCTGAAACTGATCGATATTAATGGCTAACTAATAAAGTTACATGTCGTCTATATAAATTAATTAATTTCGGGTCGTCAGATGCTCTTGCCTCTAATTAACCAATTATCTAGTAATCGCATTTCAGCCTCCGAAATAGAGGTGTATAATGGATCGAAATGGTTACCATGTCAATTACCCCCCATTTATTGTTATTGATATATAATAAAACTAAAATATACTATATTATTAACCAACTTATTTAAGCTTCAAAATTACTAGGACATTAACATTAGATTTACCAGCTTAAATATACATATTTCTACCAAAACCAAAAAAGTATATATTTGTTACAAGTATATATAAAATAATATAAAGTTCATAAAACTAATTCTTCTGTTATAGATTAAAGAAAATGTTAGATGCAGTAGGAATTTTAATTTGATCTTGTAAGACCAGTCATTTTGACTGGTCTGGTAAATCTAGTGTTAAGGATATTTGTAACAACGGATTACTCGATTGTAATTTTCAATAAAAATTCAGTAAATAATCCCAACAAGCTGTCTATCTTTGTTTGTGTACACTTAAAACACATTAGCACTTTAGTGTTTAAAGCCGAGATTTAGTCGAATTTGTGAAATGAAAGTAGAGAAAAAAAAACGAAACGTGGCAGAAACCTTGAAAAATACTGAGCGGATGGAAAACGTCGATTAGCGTGGGAAATTCCATCTGATGTTTCTCTTAACTGCAAGCGACCACTTAGCTTTTAACTAAGAAATTTTTAGACATATTATGCCTACAGGTAGTTGTAGCGTCTTAAAACCCAATATTGGACATATATACATGTTCACGACGAACGATCCGTTCCCGTGGATCATCGTACCTGGGGGGCTACTCAGGCATATCCGAAGTTTCGTGATACGGCCGTCACTTCTATAGTTTAAGTGAATTTTGATACAAAAGCCCGTAAAAATTCCTGTCAAATGTCCATAAAATAAACATTGTGTGGCTTATCCGTCGTGACGTCGCTGTCAATTGCTGGATAGGAAACGTCCGTATTTTCGTCCGAAGTGCGCCTGAGTAGCCCCCCTGCTTCGCCTATCGAAGCAGTGAGTTCATACTGAGCTGATGAATCACCTACCAAGGACCACAACCTCAATTCAATCAACAATTCAGCAACAACTGCCCTCATCAGCCCTCTGAGAAATCTTTTATTACCTCTGTTTTAAACAAAATCAATCAAACTACTTATTCTAAACAAATTCAAATTAAAACTGACAATTATCTTCCAAATTCTAATTCTCCAAAACCAACTTACGTCGTCAATGTCTTCCTGTCATTGACAACACTTTTACATTATATTGAAGAAGAAAAATGCATTACATTTATTAATCATAATAATTCCACATGCAAATTAAAATGCAAAGGAGCTGTTAAGATATGTGGGTCGCCCCTCCAAGGCTACCAATGGAATGCAAAATTTTCTTCATCTCAATTCAAGCGCCTATTGACTTCTTTAATATTCTCACTTCACTATTCAGTTTGACCTGAATTATCTTTCATACAAATAATGATATGTGTGTTCTTTTGTGTACCAGCAGTTGAAGGTGATGGTATTAAATAAAGACAAGGTTCTCGTGTGAGGTTGTGACGTTCATTGAACTTGTTTATTTTGATCCAGTTTATATACTAAAATAATACAAAGGCGAACACTATTACATTTAATTGCCTTTGTCATTGTTCTAATGTTACATTAATCATTATACTTTATTGTTATTATCGAAGGTGTTATGATGTCGGCATCCATTAACGTAGGATTTATTATTATT
Source organism: Tineola bisselliella (assembly GCA_028551675.1). Classification (NCBI taxonomy): domain Eukaryota; kingdom Metazoa; phylum Arthropoda; class Insecta; order Lepidoptera; family Tineidae; genus Tineola; species Tineola bisselliella. Next base: position 36,183 of record JAPWLS010002351.1, read on the forward strand.
AGTTTAAAACTAATGATCTTAAATATAATATTACATCTGTTGACATAACATAACTTACTACAAAATCTCACGTCTACGTCCGAATTGATGTTTGATACATTGATATTTACCGAGTATTCGATACGAGTTTCTTGTGGTCTTCTTCTCGTCATACGCCTTTCTGAAGCCATTGTAGAGTCTAACGATGAGCAAGTGCACGCCTTTAGTGCCTATGCTAATAAACTATATTCGTTTCATTTCATATAATTCTTCATTTGTTTTGTCTACTATTCAAACGATTTTAATTAACTTTACGCTACGCATTGTCTATTAAATTAATGAAACCACGTTCGCGAACAACCTATAATATTTATCTTTCTTAGTTCTTAAAATAGTATTTTCAAATTTAGAATTGTTTCATTTGTTTTGTTATGAGTTAGTATTATGTTTGTACAGATATTTGTCATTTAAAATTGGAACGATCATTCGTTATAATGACAAATAAAAGAATATCACGGATAGAACTCTGAAGAATGGCGTTCTCAACCTTTTTTTCTTACGACATACTTTTAACAATTTCAATATTATTTACGTACCTAGAACACACTGCGTAAAATAGTTTATGATAATAATTTTAAATATGCGAATTAAAATTGTAAAACAAAAATAACAGTATGTTTATCAGTATCAATCCCGATTTCAAGTTAATAATAAGAATACTATGAAGAATGTTTTTTGATAATTTCATTTATATTTGGTCGTAAATATGACAATGCCACTCTCATTTCGTCTTCTACATTTAACAATCTTGATCTTTTTTAGTTTTAATGTTGGTTAACGCTGAAAATCCGAATTCACACAAATAAGATGCAATATTAACATTATTATATATCTAAAAATTTGGCGGCAACAGCGATGCCCTCCTTTGTGAAGTTTCCGAAACATATTTCGTAGAAAAGTAAAACAAGTCGAAAACTCTTCAACTAGTTTCTGGTTAGTGTGTATTTTGTTTAAATCGAGTTCTACATCTGAGACTCGACCGTCGCAACAGTTTGCGTAAAAGAAAAGTTTAAAATTATGACCAAGTTCTGCATTTACGTTTAAACTTTGGAATTGCTTCGTATCTCACAACTGTAAGCTTATCACGAATTTAGTCTGGCTTTCGAATCGAGCTGTCACAAGTAAAACGGATCCGGACTAACGAGCACCAGCAATCTATCAAATGAACGAAAGATCGAGACGTTCGAAAATTAACAAAAAGTATCTAAAATATTGTAGTTCCAAATCCGCACGCGGTGGCGCTGCTCAAATTTCCATACAAATCGCTTGAAGCGAACTCGGTTCGAAAGCTAGACTAAAATTCGTGATAAGCCCACTGGTACAGGTTTTCGTATGATCGACGTTTTTTTAAAAGTATAATTAATATCTCTCAGTTCAATAAATAATAATACGAAGAAAAAAGGTTTAATTATAACAATAGAAATTGTTCGACAAACATTTTCAAGTAAAAGGTCAAGTGTAAAGTAAATATATTAAATTGAAAAAATAATTCTTTTCTCCTCTCAAGCGTAAAAAATAGAAGTAAGAAATGAAATCTTTTCAGTTACCTATTCTCTTTTAAACACAAACGATGTCTTGTTATAGAGAATTGTTGATTAAATTTCGCGTTATTTTTTATTAAACTTACAAAAGTACCCTTTTAAAAAAAACATATTCATAGCGATTCTCAAACCCTAGGGCTAAAATACTGCAAAAAATACCTATCAAAGGGAGATTATAAGGTTACATCTAAATATACCAACTAAATAGTACATTGCAATATGATTATTCATAAATACATATAAATCAGTTTTTTATAATTATATTAAGGCTTTTTTCTTCGCCAAAAAAGTTTGAGAACCGCTGCTACATAGGTACTGATATTCAATAAACGCCTGAATATTTCAAATAACAATAATTAAATTATAAAATAATTAATAATTCAGGCGTTATTAAGCAAAAGTTCAGTGCGACCTCATTTGGATCAATTTGGTCATTATTAATAACGAACACTAAAATCGTGTCAAAGCAGAATGTATCACACTTGATTTATTAAGCGCTTAAAACGGGATATAATTATTAATTCAACCATTTTTCTTTTATATCAGTTGCACGAACTCGGACGAAACTACGGATGTTTCTTATTCAAGAACACTTACGGGTCCGTAATCTTTCACAAAATTACGGATTTGACAGCGACTTTTCGACGGATAGGCTGCACTGTATTTAAATAAAATAAAATATTTTTTTATAATTTATTTGTATATAATTAACTATCATTTCAAAGTTTAGAAAACACTTAGCATTTTTTTTGGAAAAAATCATTTGATGATAAATAAAATTATTTTTAAAAATCAACAAATTAACTAATTAGAGTAATTCAAAAAATTTATTTTCACAAAATCTGAGAGTCCCCCACCTCTGTAGTTAAAGGTTAAATTGTAAGTCATTCCAATTGAATTTTGAAACTGTTCTTTTTTAAAATTTAATATGTCATTTCACCTCATACTATCTGATGGAAGGTAAGTCACACATGGGCGTAGACAAGTGCCCCACCCTGGCTCTGACCAGTAAGGTACCTAATCAAACCTAAAATCTTAATTATCTAGGTACTAACTACAATACTTAATATCTGTAAGAAAGTTCACACTCGACAGTAGGCAGTCGACACAAAAAAAAATAACCGGTGTAAGACCGCGGGTATAGTTTGCTAGTTACATTTATTTTAGACTGCTGCCCCACCCTGAGCCCATGGCTGGCTACGCCCATGAAGTCACATCCGCTATACCGGCTGAACAAAATGTGAGACTACCTTACAAGTTTTTAATATGATAATTTAATTAAATAATATTAAATCTCATGTCTGATAGTGAAGAACACGACACGTAGAAGCATAATCAACTTATTCACGGCTTTTTTCGTGAGACAGCAATATATGTTAGAATGAGAGGCAACACGTGTCTTAGTTGATACGTCTCATAATCCACATAAGATTAAATTATGTTCGCGCATAATAATATTATATATTTACATACGCATATAGTCAATTAGTATGTTATAATTAAATTTTAAGATACTATGACACGTGTATAATTTAAAAACAAATTATTTTACGTTTCGGTTACTTATTTAAAAACGCAATTAGTGACTTAAAAAATTTTACGCAAACTGTCTATTCTAGACTTTTGTTTTGCGTTATTTTTTGCTTACATCCCTCCTATAGACGCACTTTTTCCGCCCGAAAACGTAGACGTATAATTCATTGAAGAAATCCGAACAATGTCGAGGTTAACCGAAAACGTCCGAAGTAAAATCGATAATAATTGTATTGCCGAATTTGTATGCAAACAGGCTCTTTTCGTTTCTGTTTTGCTTTTCAGAGTGGATACATTTAATAAGGTATTTTTTAAATATAAATTGTGAATGATAAATTTTTCACTTTCAACAACTTTCGTAGTTGACAAAGGTCCTTTGAGGGACAAAGATCCATCCTTAAAGGTCGTAAATAACTTTATGAAAATGTTTACATATACTTATGTATTTTATTTATCTAAATTGCATTGCCCAATACTATTACTGCTTCTTCTATGACAATTGGTTATCTGGAAGAAATTACTTTGAGTGATAAGTTCGCCAATTGCTCTAAATCTGCTTCCTATTGTTGTATTGTTATTATTATGTTTTAAAAGCAATAAAGTATTTATTATTATTATATAAATAATATTTGTATACTGCCCTTAAATGTATTCTTCGGTAAAATATGCAAGTATAATAATTTCTTATTAGAAAAATTTTCAAATACAAACTCCACTTTATGAAAAAACTTTATCTAACTAAATAACATGAAATATGTATAAACAAAGGTTATAAAAAAATTAACTTTATAACCCTCCGTAACAACTTTTCCGTGAGCGTAAAATGCAAAAAGGACGTTTGGGTTTTTTAGGTTTTTGTTATGTAAAAATCATTATTAATTCAAATTCAATTGTTTTTATTGTATGTCACAATTAATTAATAATTAAGATGTCAATAGTCAATACAAATCAGTGTCAATGTGACACCTGGTCTAGACACAGCAATATAATTATGCATACAATTTTAATTAAATAAACAATAATAATAATTTAATAATTTCAATTATTTATTATTAACAGGAAAGAAACAATAATTTATAATTAGAAAAGTGGTATATTATATTATAATTAAAAAACCATATCTATATATATAAAAATCAATGGCACTTTTCGTTGTAATTTTATAACTCAAGAACGGGCTCACCTATCCAAACCAAATGTTTAGGCTTTGTTCGGACTATTTAGTAGATGGTTTATGTGAAGTTTGCACAAAATCGGTAGAGTGGTTCTTCATTTATCACATTTTTTGTAACAAATTAATTCAATAAATGGCGGATTGTGCTGTCAAATTGAAACTATTTTCAGTGTTGACAGTAATTGAAACTTTTTATGTCATTTATGCTGTTTGATGCATGAATTTGATGTTCCTATTAATTTTTTTTTTAAATTTCACTTTATACGTAGCGAAGCACGTACTGGACTGCTAGTATTTTATATATAGAGTGCCCATAAAATATAACACAATATCATATATTACAAATTTAATGATATTTATATGACATTGGGATCATTAAACTATAAATTTAAAATAATTTATTTATTTATATAAAGTTTATAAGAAATCTACGGAACCCAAAAAAAAAAGACAGGGTTGACTTTTACGCACAAATCGGCCGGAGCGTTCTTGCTTTTTTTTATCGAAGAAACTTCGAATTTCTTTACGATATAAATATGAATAATTCTATGCCCAGGAGACGTAATAATTGTAAAACATTTTTTTTTAGCTAAACGTAAACTTTTTATTAAACGCGAAGTGTCTTTATTGGGAATTACTCTAACGATTTCTGACGAGTTAACGACACAATTATTATTTATTTTTTATTCCATAATAAATACAGTTCCTTATTTTGATGTAAAACATCTATTAGCGCGGGTATTAACCGGATCGTTGGCGTGGCGACGCTTGCCGTGGCGACGGGTTTATTTTATCGAGTTATTTCTGAAATCTACAATATCATTTAAGAAGTTTTCGAATTTTTAATTTTTATATTTAATATAAATAAATGTTTCTTAAATAAATAGACATCATTTTCTGTAAAAAAATTCATAGTATTTAATTGTTTCATTAAGCAATAATTAGTTCCTGTTGTAATCTTGTCTTTTACGCATATGACTTGAATAAACTCGATGTTTCACATCTGCCAGGCGTCCCGTGACGGCTCATTTTAAACTAATCTTAAACAATTGAACGTCTTGCTCCGTCATCGCCTTTTCACTAGTCTTTTCATTCTTTTGTCATAAAGCATAGAAGTCAAGACACCATTTACCAATCTCGATCAAATAGTAAAGAAATTATTGTGCGTGTCTTAATAAATTAAAACCTTCTTTATTTCTTAGCAGCTTTTACCCGCGGCTTCGCTCGCATTTAAGTCAATAAATAAGTATCAGAGATCATTTCAATAGAACTATACTCAATATTTTACTATAGTCAATTGGAAAGTATAGTAAAATTTATTTTTTAATAAAAAGTATCCTATGTTACTTCTAGTACCTCCAAAAATATGTATACAAAGTTTCATGATGATCGGTTAAGTAGTTGTTACGTGAAAACGTAACAAACAAACTCACATTCACATTTATATTAGTAAAGGAAATTTTAGGAATTAAATATGAATTACAAATGTGAACTTAAAACATAAAAACGTAATATTTCTTAAACAAAATACAATTGAAAAACAAATGAACAACTGACAGCGCGTTTGAGCGCCAAAATGATCTTAGGCTTAAACATCAAACTGCCATTATACCATAAATCAAGAGTATACTATACAACTTGTATTCATTTAACAAACACTTCAACACCTAAAGTACTAGAATTTACCGCGACCAAATGTTCTTTAGAAAAAAAAAGCTTTCTCCCAACCTGAAATTTATAACAGGCATAAACGTCTGCCAAAATGATTTGTCGCAACATAAAACACTTTTTTTTGCCACTTTTACACACTTTTTAACGGAAACATGTACCCCATAGTTCAATATTCATTGGAAGATATTATGCAACCAAAGTAAGGTTACATTTCGTTCCAATTTCTTAATAACAAACAAATAAGTAACAAATGAACGTGCACGTTTGAATCGTTCGAAAAATAGTGCAAAATATCTTATTGGAAAACCGTTAGCTTATTGGAGTTTTTCTGCACGATTTACTTTAATCACGCGCCAAATCAAATTTCAATAGTTTTGGCCGAGAATTTGGCACACATTCGAAATTTAATTAAAGAGACAAAGGCTTGTTTCCTCTTTGCCCAATCTCCGTGTCTAATTGAAGAACAAAACTTCTTAATTTAAATGTCTACAAGTTAAGACATTTGGAAACTGACTCCTATCCCTTTTGGTTGGATATAAACATTTGAAACTAGTGGAATGAAATCCAAATAACTAACAAAGCATTTCACATTCAAAATGACAAATCACAATCTGTAAAAACAAATGATATCTACTATAGGCAGTCCTCGTACTTACGGCATGTTAGGTTCTCGAAATAAGCAACGTAAATCGAAACAACGTAAGTCGAGACATATTTTTTCATATGTTTACATGTAAAATCCAAGAGTTAGGTTCAAAGATAGGCTTTAAAAGACGCAATAACTCCTTGAGCCGATGGTTGCAACAACGAAGTCGTATTTGCAGTGAATTCTCCTATGACGGAAATCGAAACAATTGACGTATGCTTGAGGAATAGTGTCAAAAAATTGTTTGACGTAACTCGAAATGACGTAAGTCGAGGACTGCCTGTATATAATATTATTATATCTGTTGTTGAAGTGAACAAGACGCTATTACAGTTGCTGCAAATTATTTAGTATAATGGTATTTTTTAATTTGATTTTTGAGCTTGGCTTTAAAATTAATATGTTCATGATACTAGTAGATAATAAATTTACGACTAAATATAATATAAATATATTGTTGATAAGATACTCACAAAGTCCGGTCGTGATTGTTATTTATTTAAAAAAAAAACAGTAAAAACAGTAACACTCGAGCTCTTTCTGTACAAAGGTATAAAGAGTTCGTTCAACAAGTGTTGTATACTTTGTATTTCAAGTATCAATGTTGGAGAACCATTGTTGACCTAACAAAAGCTATTGGACATATGAAGGAATAAAATATCTCGCACCAAATACGTTATACCAAATCTCTACTCTTTGCATTCATTCATATTGTAGACTTAGATCTGTTTATTGAAGCAAAAGATTTAAGACATTTATTTTCTCAAAAAGAATTACAGAAATTCATTTAATTGAGACAAAAATAATAAAAAATAAACATAACGTACGTAGAATATTGACAAATTCATCACAAGGCACTCAAACCCATTATATGTTTTTTTAACACGCTTTTATTAGCTTGTGTTGTATGTATGTGTGTATGTATGTAACGGAATCTTTGAGCATAATTTTCAACAATTTCCAGAAGTCTGATTAATTTGAATCTTTGCATACGTATTAAGGATCGATGACAATGCAATAATTTAATAACAGTTTTCCATTATCCTTATTAGGACCGCCAGGATTTATAAATTCTTCTATAGATCCTGTGTAGTGGAATAAAAGAGATAAAGCTAGCGCGCGTGTTTTTTTTAGTTTTGGAAACTATTTAATTATTTAATTCATATTTAAATTTAATTATATTTTTAATATTAGTTATATTAATCGGCAATTCATTATAGACCTGCACTCCTTCCACCATAACACTTTTTTTTCCATAGCTAGTTCTAGCTCCCAGGATTTTTATCTGATCTTTACTCCGTGTGTTGAATTTAAAAGATATATTTAAAGATGCTACTTTGTACTTTTACAAAAATTACGAATCACAAGCCTCTGTTTATAAACAAGCCAACATACAATTTATAAATGCATACGATATCCTTTTGTGAAATATTTTTCAAAACATTGTTATGTCTTTGTCCTCACAAAGAACCTTTATACAAAATAAAAATGTTGATCCTCCCAGACTGAACATTAGGGCATGTCCATATGCAATACGCTGTAGCGGAGAGCGATTTCTAAAAGATATTCGGGTAGGATCGGATAACTTCGTTTTCTCTATTTTATCATAGACTAGCTTTTACCCGCGGCTTCGCTCGCATTTAAGTCATTAAATAAGTATCAGAGATCATTTCAATAGAACTATACTCAATATTTTACTATAGTCAATTGGAAACTATAGTAAAAAATAATATATTTTTTAAAATACTTTTTATCCTATGTTACTTCTAGTACCTCCAAAAATATGTGTACAAAGTTTCATGATGATCGGTTAAGTAGTTGTTGCGTGAAAACGTAACAAACAAACTCACATTCGCATTTATAATATTAGTAGGGATGTGTATAAAATTGACAGTTGTATGCGATGACACGTATGTCAGTATATTATAAACGCACGTCCTAGAAAACTATTCTAATTAAAAACTAGCATCTAAACCAGAAGTTTACAAAATTATGAATGGTTCTCAAAATGTAATCCTCCTCATTCATATTGGTTACGATTATATTTTCATTCTAATTAGAACAAATAAAACTGCATTAAGTAGTTCCGCGACTCGCCACTAGGGACAATACCAATATTTATACCTATATTTTTCTAAAACAGAAAAGAGATGAATCCGAAAATTGAAAAGTTTTGTTGTATGGATCGGTGCCTAGTCAACTTTGAGAACCATTGATCTAAGCTGGGATCTCACTAGCATTCGATTTACAGTGACGTCATGCCAAACGTGACATCAGTAAATGTTAAAGAAACCACTAGTAGTTGCTAAAGACAATCCTAAACGTATTTTATACCGGAATATTGCTAACTTACGCTAACTTGAATGATTGATTCCTTTCCCGTTTAAAACGCTTTCGCTTATTAATGTAAACTAAGTATTATAATTCCTTTTCTTTCTGTTTAACATAATAATGTGTATGAGATATATATGTTATATATAATATAATGTTATTTATAATTCTTTTTTTTTTTCTGAATGAAAATTCAGTTGTTTTTTTTTTTGTTAATTGTTTTATGTACAGGCTACGATTGGCCAGTTTCTTGTGGTCCTTCTTCTCGTCATACGCCTTTCCGAAGCCATTATAGATTCTGACGATGAATCAGCGCACGCCTTTAGTGCCTAAACTAATAAACGATTTTTATTTCATTTCATTTAAAAAAAACAGCTTTATATAAAACAAAACTACACACTTTATATCAAAGACATTCCATCTAGCGTATTGTAAAAAAAAAGTATTTTAAAACAAAACACTAGAATCTAGAATAACAGTAAAAATGCTTTAGTTTTTCTATCGTATTTTAATTCATTACCGGTTTTGCGTTGCGTTTTAAGTTTGTTCGCTTTGTGTTCTTTTTTTATTTGAATTACTTAGTACGATCTTAAATAGTCGATTATAATAAATGAACGTAATTTAGAGTGTAGGCGTTTACACCCTACGCATAGGCACTTAAATCCCTACTAATATTATAAATGTGAATGTGAGCTTGTTTGTTACGTTTTCACGCAACAACTCCTTAACCAATCATCATGAAACTTTGTACACATGTTTTTGGAGGTACTTGAAGTAACATAGGATACCTTTTATTAAAAAAATAATTATTTTTTACTATAGTTTCTGACTATAGTTTCAGCTGTTTGAAATCATATTGATTCAACTGAAACTCTACTCTACTGAAACGATCTCTGTTACTTATTTAATGACTTAAATACGAGCGAAGCCGCGGGTAAAAGGTAGTTGCAAATAAATATAGTCTAATAAGAATTTCATAAAACGTAAAAAGATGTCGTTTACATCTTCTCCACTAGAATCACTCTTAATGTTTTAGTAAATTTTCTTTAACGTTTTTATTTTGCAAAATTTTATGCTGGGTTTAAATAGTAGCAATAAGACAGGAGCGGTCGTTTGATCAAAATTTTGAATATCTTACTGATAAAAAAGCTTGGACATAACCAATGTCATTGTTTTTTACCCTTAGGTATACAATAGGATGACAATGCCCCTATACAGCAGCTATTCTTCTACATCATAGTAGATTTATTATATATTATTGTGACATTAGTATGTAAGTAGACAATGCCAGTATACAGCAGCTAAATCAAATTGATAATTATTAAATTAATTTTTGATTTATATTTGTATTTGTATTGACGAGTAAAAGCGCTCTATTGGAGCCCATTTACTAAAAGTAAATAAATTTAAAAAAAAATCTGTTGTCTGTAAAGTCGGTTTACTGACGATAGTTGAACGTGACAACGTCTTAAACACGTAAACATGTAAATGTAAATGTACTATAGTATAGCAGCCGTCCACGCGGACGCATCGCTCACTCAAGTAGGAGAGAGACGGATGTCGAACGTTGCCGAACGCGAAGGCCGATTGTGCCTCTTTGTCGCTCGTTCCGCGCTCTCGCTTGCACTTCAAGCCTTACATGGAACGCCTCAGAGCGAGGTAACGCCGCATAAGTCATGTTTTTTCGTGCGTGCAGCCGGCTCAATCGAATTATAAGACGTTGTCACGTCAAAAAAAATTAAAAAAGTAACTCTGTATGTAATATTTATATCTTAACTAAACAAAAAAAGTTATAAAAGGAGTAAGCCGGCGTCTTATCGAAAGAATTTCAATTTCAACGACAAACCAAAATTCATAACCGTTTCACCGACATAACATGCGTGTATGAATACAAATATTAAACAGGTATTTCGTTGTCATGACAACGTCCTTGAAGTCGCAATTTAATTACGTAACTTATTCAATAACTTAAACTTTGATTCTGATATGCATAAACTATGGACACATATAGGTATGTATATATAGAACAATTTATTGAAATGAAATGAAATGAAAATCGTTTATTAGCATAGGCACTAAAGGCGTGCGCTTGCTCATCGTCAGAATCTATAATGGCTTCGGAAAAAGGTATGACGAGAAGAAGGACCACAGGAAACTCGTCAATCGTAGTCTGTACATAAAATAATAAACAAAAAAAAACTGAATTTTCATTCAGAAAAAAATAAATAAATAAAAATAACTAGCGTTACTTTTTTCTTTAAATGTCTCTTAAACTCGAGATTAAAATACGGTAGGTACAAAAGCATCTTTCATGAAGTTTACATAATCCTAATGTTAACATAATCAATCAATAATACCAAATAGAATTATATTTACTAAAAGAAATCGACAAACAAACAGAAAAACGATAAAAAGCGTTTTAACGATTCTGGTTAACCCTTTTACCGTTAGAGCGAATAATCACAAGATTTAAAGCACATTTGCATAATGTTTTCGATCGATTCTCTAACATAATTTGGATTTAAACTTAACTATATCGTACGTATAATATAGAAAATTAATATATTGTCTTCAATGTTACTCTTCTTTATTATTTGTATTATTTTGTATTATTCTGTTCCTTTTTCTCTTTGTATTTTATGTATGACTGTAATTTTACAATTTTTTAAAATTTATTTATTCACTTTAGTAATTGGGCTCCAATAAAGCGCTTTTACTCGTCAATATATATAAATTTGTTAATTTATTAATTATTAATTCGATTTATCTGCTGTATACTGGCATTGTCTACTTACATACTAATGTCAATAATACATAATAAATCTGCTATGACGAAGAAAAATAGCTGTTGTATAGGGGGATTTTCATCTTATTAAATATCTACGGGTAAATATAAATATATATTAGTTATGTTGCAACTTTTGTATCTATCTAACGTGTAATATGATTTTTGAATAAGTTTGCTTTTTATGATTTTCTTGAACTGATAAAAAGGGAGGCTACTAATATCATAATATATATAGTATATGTTTTGTTTTGTTTTTGTAACTTATAATTCGGCTCGGTTTCGTATTAATGTTCTTTTAACATCCCAAAGTCGCTGTAAATTCAGCTGACTACCCATTTGTTCCACGCTAACATCATCCCGTGTGTTACGTCAAACAATTTTATTTATTTAAAACCCAATTTCAATTTTACGTCAAACAATTTCAAAATGTATGAGATTTAAAAATAGTTTCCATTGTACGCGTTGTCATGGAATTTTTAACGTCGTTAATAAAAGATGCCGCTCCAAGTTTGACCTCAAGGAATTTAGGTCGTACAAGCCTGTTTCTCTTGCAAGTAACCCATAAAGTTCGGATAATGTTAAAATGTCTTGCAATTTTCTGTCGCAACAGGGGATCTTATAGGATGTGAACAGCCTCAGGTATCCAGGCCATTCTTCGAGCAACAATGCAACTAAAACAATTGCTCGTAAAAATGTTATTTTTATCACATTTGTTTTTGATTGCTTTATGACACGTTTCCAGCTATGTAATTAAAATATTGTTAGTTTTTGTTTTTGTTTTAGCGCCATTTTTACCAAAAAATCGGCGTGTTATACACATTTTAATTTTGTATAAATCTTCTTCAACGGCCATGTTATACACCTTTCCTTTATTTTTCATCTGGACTGCAATAGATAGGAAGGTTGTACTTACCTGAAACAAACAAAACAATTATTAATATTAATTAGTGAAGTGAGCTGAAATTTGTAAGTTAGTTTTAACACTATCGCGACTTGCAGCTTTCGTTTAAATATTCAAATCTCTTCAAAACGTCATCAAGCAATGCCTCATAGTCCCGGTTTTGAGTTTCTCAGAGACCGTTCGTGAAAGGCGTGTAACGCGAGAAAATTGCAGGCATTCGGCGTGAAGGCATCCCCCTTTACAATGACGCGCATACACATAATATAACGCTAGATAGCTTTTTTAAATTATAAAAATACTAGCTTTTACCAGCGGCTTCGCTCGCATTTAAGTCATTTAATAAATATCAGAGATCATTTCAATAGAAATTGACAAAACGTATATGATTCATGTATGAATTAAAAATAGACCACAATAATTCTATCGTTTTTGAGAAGTGGAAACTGTAAGAGGTGTAATAAGGGATTATATATAATTATTATTAAGTAAAAATGTTGGCCTAGATTTCGAACTGTGCTGTGGTAACAACCTACTTTTAAAATGTAATCAAAGAGATTCCAGGCCGCATCTTAATAAACAGCTTGTTAAACCAGTTCAGGCATTTGGGGCTGCAGTTAATGAACCACTTAAAATCTCATTGAACTTTTAACATTTTTTTATTTATTTAAGCATAGTCACTTGCATGGTCTTACAGTCAGTTCCAATACACCATGCAAGGAGTCAAATACAAAAAATAATAATAAAATGTCAAAAAATCAAAATAAAATAAAAATAATAACTTAACAATATCAAAAAACTTAATAATTAAACAAAAATAATCTCAAAGCAATTTTACAATATACTGACCTTCTCGCAGAAGGCCAGGCATGCATTACACTAATACCCCGCTTTACGCGACTGATACGTTCCGGAAAAAATCGCGTTAACTGAAATTCCCGCGACCATAGAGAAGTTGATGACTACATTATGTTTATACGCACTCTTTCGCGTAATTTAATAATAAATTTGAATTTCGCGTTATAGTGAAACCGCGCATAACGGGGTCGCGTAAAGCGGGGTATTTCTGTACTACATTAACATTTCTACGTATATAAAGAAGCGTCGAGTGGTCTATCAACTTCGAATGGGAAAAGGGACTAAGCTTCGGGAATGCAATATCTGGAAATCAGGAAGTTTACATTCAGTTCCGGTCAGTCTACGTACGAAGTGGTTGGCAGCGAGCCAATGCTCCCCTATTGAATTTCATTCAATTTCACACTCTAATACGGAGAAGCCATCGAACACCAAATTGTCGTTTTATCGAAATCATATACAAAAAAATAGACGTCGATATAACAAATCAGTGTCGAGCTTAGCTTAGCTATAAATTTACTTCCAGTTACTACAGGTGTCGCTTGATACGAACTAAATGCAATTTCTTTAAGGTCAGAAAGTATTAAACTAGACAGGCTAATTATGAAAATGAAAATCGTTTATTAGCATAGGCACTTAAGGCGTGCACTTGCTCATGACGAGAAGAATATCACAAGAAACTCAAATATATGTAATGTATGGTTATTCAACTTGGAAGTAGGCATAAGCTAGTATAAGAATACATTCATTCAGTGGCGGCCTTAGGGGGTAGCGAACGGGGCAATCGCCCGGGGCCTCGTTCTTGCAGGGGCCTCGTTTTTAAGTTTCTTTTTTAAAAGTGTCAATGTAAAATATTTTAAAACTCAAATTTGATTTATTTGTATAACTTTAGCATTTCTCGTCAAATATCAGAAATTCCTAAACCAAACAACCAGATCTACTTTCGCACACATACTTTTCACGAAAGACAAAGGGCCTCGCAAAGACCTGCCGCCCGGGGCCTCGCAATGGGTAAGGCCGCCACTGCATTCATTTGTCGCATGGTAACAACAATACATTCACAGAATAACAGTTTTACATTGTGTTTATTTTCAATTTTAAAATGCATACATATTCCAGTAGTAACCGCCACTACGAGCGTATGTTAACCGAATTGTGTCACTGAAAGAAAAAAATAGCTGACCCAGATAGTGTTTATTATACGAATTAAACATTGCTTTATAATTAATTGCAGTCGCGTGTCGTGATCAATTAAAAAAAAAGTATTTTTTGATGTGAAACATCTATTGGCGCGGGTATAAACCGGATCGTTGGCGTGGCGACGCTTGCCGTGGCGACGGGTTTATTTTATCGAGTTATTTCTGAAATCTATATCATTTAAGAAGTTTTCGAATTTTTAATTTTTGTATTTAATATAAATAAATAGTCATCATTTTCTGTAAAAAAATTCATAGTATTGAATTGTTTCATTAAGCAATAATTAGTTCTTGTTGTAATCTTGTCTTTTACGCATATGACTTGAATAAACTCGATGTTTCACATCTGCCAGGCGTCCCGTGACGGCTCACATTTTTTTTTAAATACACATATCAGTTTTTGTTTTGTTATAGAAAATATGACGAACATAAAATGCGAAGATTGTCAAAATTATAAAATAAATCAATTTTATTTTACGAAAAAAATCTAATTATCCAGAAATAAAATGTCAATATATATCGTCAAAAATTAATTTAAATCCGTGTCCCTCATTAAACGTATTAAACGCCTAACACCTAAGGAATTAATTAAAGCTTGTTAATTAATCAGATTATTCCGGCTAGATGTATAATTAATCTACTATAGGACCGGCTATCTTAATTGCCAAAGCGTAATCACGTCAAAGGTTCTTCGTCTGCAGAGAAAATGTTATTATTGTTTGTTTTGAAACTATGCAAGTCTACTACTAACAAAAACGCTCATGAAGTATCGTATAAATTGACAATTGTTGTACTTTATTGGCAATAGTGACGTATACATATTAATGAATTTAAAATGAAAGTTTGTTTATAATGATAGATATCAATAATTAAAAAAAAAATAAGGGTCTATTTCAAATATTTGCCTGTATTATATAATAAAATTAATATTTTTCTTTTGAGGAAAAATTTGTTCGCTGCTCACGGCCGTTGCGTTGTTTCAGCGACATGCAAATATTAGTATAAGTTTTAGTTAAAGGACTGAAAAATTCATAAATTTAACTAATATTTTAGGGTTGTGAATAAAAAGTAGAAATAACTGTTAAAATCTTAATTAAATATTTAGAGAGAGATGAAGAAGAACAAGAAGAGAATCTCTATTGCAACTGTGACTACAAACGAAAAATACTGATTAAAATTCCTTTGCAGAAACAAATACAGTAATACCTCGCTTTACGCGACTCCGTTATGCGCGGTTTCACTATAACGCTAAATTCAAATTTCGCGCTCAATTGCCCCGCAATATGCGAAAGAGTGCGTATAAACATAATGTAGTCATCAACTTCTCTAAAGTCGCGGGAATTTCAGTTTTTTCCGGAACGTATCGCTCGCGTAAAGCGGAGCATTACTGTACGTATTTAATTGTTATGAAAATTCCAAATAATAAATTCAAAAAATTCTAATTAAAAACCTACCTATTAATTTATATTAATGTAATAAAATTTGAGATAAAACTTATTCGAAGTCATTATTTTTACTTAACTTGAACTTTGACGTTTAAAACTCAAATACAACCGAATTCTATTAAAAAGATTACAAATTAGACCCTTTATTTAAAGCTAGCTGTTGCCCCCGACTTCGTTCGCGTAATAATGAAGATATAAAGTACTATGAAGTTTAAATTTTATTTATTTAAATTATTGTGACATTACTGTAATACTTAGACATATGGTATCACAGACTTTTTTGTAGATGTTGACTTTGCTCTATTGTCAATAATTTCCGCAGCGTACGCAATATAATGATATTTTTTTTCCACATTTTGGGTTACATTATTGAAGTTTTCATACGGATCCTTAACGTTTTTGAAAATATTCTATAGCCAATGTTCATCAGAGATAATGTAGGATTCTAATGGTGAAAGAATTTTTCAAATCGGTCCAGTAGTTTCAGAGCCTATTCAATACATACAAACAATCAAATGTTTCCTGTTTATTATATTAGTATAGATAATTAATTACACAAAACTATCAATGATACAATTATAATAGTATAAAATAATTTAGGAGTTTAAAACTCTAACAGTAAGCTAATGTCTTAAATAAAATAAAATTCTATGAAACAACAAATAGACGGAAATTGCATATTTGTCTATGTGTATCCTGCTAATGTTACGATTTATCCGAAGCGGGAAGTTTATCATTTCCTCTACCATAACCGATTCTCTTGAGCATTGAATTGATTCCAATTTGTCTTGTTATGATTTTATTTTATTATATCTATCAATTCTCTCCTTTATTGAGTGAAGTATTTTGTACAGCTGTTACGCCTACAATGTACACGGCTACAGGTCTTCGTTATCATAATTTCCAATATCATTTCTATAGCGACCGACTTATTTTAACGAAGTCTGGGGGGCTACTCAGGCATATCCGAAGTTTTGTGATACGGCAGTCACTTCTGTAGCTTGCCTAACCGTTGTGACGTCATTTTTTCGTCAAAATTGTGCGCCTGATTTATTGGCGAACAGGATAGAACACGCAACACAAAAAGAGCGCTGTCATATGTTC
The DNA here is from genome assembly GCA_028551675.1 of Tineola bisselliella. Classification (NCBI taxonomy): domain Eukaryota; kingdom Metazoa; phylum Arthropoda; class Insecta; order Lepidoptera; family Tineidae; genus Tineola; species Tineola bisselliella. The sequence goes on from JAPWLS010002351.1 coordinate 53,404, forward strand.
TTGTATTTGTCCTACCCTTTGAATATTGATAAAAATCCAATAGCATGTAAATAACTAGCGGATTAATAAATAAATAAGTTTTTAAAAACGTCAACTCATCAATACTTATGTGGCGGTCGATTCTGAAAGCCGAAAATACTTCAATTTCAGTCACTACTAACATGTGAACAAATATAAATAACAAAAAAAGTTTTTTGAGTTTTGCAGCTCACTAGTTTGACGATAGTTTCAAATATCATCACGCTGAATTGCAATATATGTCATTATATGTCAAGATACTAATTTTGTTTGATAAATGTCATCAATATATTTTCTTAACAAGGAAGTAACACATACATTTTATTGAGAAATAGACACAATATAAGAAGCCGGATAGTCGGCGCTTTTCACCGATTAATCGCCGACTACGATAGTGGCCGGATAGTCGGCTTTACCGACTAGTGGCCGACTAGTCGGAACATCTCTAATTTTTAATCAATTTTAATCTACAATATTATTACAATTAAGTCTCTCCATACTTATATTCTTCATAGCTCAAAATAAGTACTATGATTTTAATTATTTGTTTTTTTTTTCTATTTACTCACATAAAAAGCATGAAAACGGCAATAAATTGTAGGAATAATATCTTAAAGAAACTTATTATAGTTGCATAAAACCCAGTGAAAGTATCCCATAAAAAGAGCGTCTTAAACAATCATTGCAAAAGTTTGTCAAACTATCGTTCGTTACTTGTATAAGTCGTTATATGTATACTTAATAATAAGGAACTGTTATTAAATTTTCATGTTTTACTATCGCATACAATGTTTCCTTTGCTATCTGAAGTTATCAACCACGTTCCATTGTAGAGGGGTGTATTTCAGATGCGTGCCATATACGACTTACGATTGTTTTTCATAATTTAATGTACTTTCAATAAAATTAAGTTAAAATAATGAAAAAAATGAATGTGGGAATAAGTGAGGGAGGGAAGAGGGAGGGAGGACTTTTGTTAATGTGTCAACGTATAGTTCGTGTTATAACTCGAATGTCTTATTTCAAAATGTAGTTGAAATTTCAATAAAAGTAAGTTAAAATAATGAAAAAATAAATGTCAGAATAAGTGAGGGAGGGAGGGAGAACGGAGGGAAAGAGGGAGGGAGGACTTTTGTTAATGTGTCAACGTATAGTTCGTGTTATAACTCGAATGTATTATTTGGAAATATATTTGTAATTTGAATAAAATTAAGCTAAAATAATGAAAAAAATAAATGTCAGAATAAGTGAGGGAGGGAGGGAGAACGGAGGGAAAGAGGGAGGGAGGACTTTTGTTAATATGTTAACGTGTAGTTCGTGTTATAGCTCGAATGTCTTATTTTAAAATGAAGTTGAAATTTGAATAAAATTAAGTTAAAATAATAAAAAAATTGAATCTGAGAATAAGTGAGGGAGGGAAGGAGGAGGGAGGGAAAGAGGGAGGGAGGACTTTTGTTAATGTGTCAACGTATAGTTCGTGTTATAACTCGAATGTATTATTTGGAAATATATTTGTAATTTGAATAAAATTAAGCTAAAATAATGAAAAAAATAAATGTCAGAATAAGTGAGGGAGGGAGGGAGGACGGAGGGAAAGAGGGAAGGAGGACTTTTGTTAATATGTTAACGTGTAGTTCGTGTTATAACTCGAATGTCTTATTTCAAAATGTAGTTGATATTTCAATAAAAGTACGTTAAAATAATAAAAAAATTGAATGTGAGAATAAGTGAGGGAGGGAAGGAGGAGGGAGGGAAAGAGGGAGGGAGGACTTTTGTTAATATGTTAACGTGTAGTTCGTGTTATAACTCGAATGTCTTATTTCAAAATGTAGTTGATATTTCAATAAAAGTACGTTAAAATAAAAAAAAAATTGAATGTGAGAATAAGTGAGGGAGGGAAGGAGGAGGGAGGGAAAGAGCGAGGGAGGACTATTGTTAATGTGTTACCGTATAGTTCGTATTATAACTCGAATGTCTTATTTCAAAATGTAGTTGAAATTTCAATAAAAGTACGTTAAAATAATAAAAAAATTGAATGTGAGAATAAGTGAGGGAGGGAAGGAGGAGGGAGGGAAAGAGCGAGGGAGGACTATTGTTAATGTGTTACCGTATAGTTCGTATTATAACTCGAATGTCTTATTTCAAAATGTAGTTGATATTTCAATAAAAGTAAGTTAAAACAATAAAAAAATTGAATGTGAGAATAAGTGAGGGAGGGAAGGAGGAGGGAGGGAAAGAGGGAGGGAGGACTATTGTTAATATGTTAACGTGTAGTTCGTGTTATAACTCGAATGTCTTATTTCAAAATGTAGTTGAAATTTCAATAAAAGTAAGTTAAAATAATAAAAAAATTGAATGTGAGAATAAGTGAGGGAGGGAAGGAGGAGGGAGGGAAAGAGGGAGGGAGGACTATTGTTAATATGTTAACGTATAGTTCGTGTTATAACTCGAATGTATTATTTCGAAATATATTTGTAATTTGAATAAAATTAAGTTAAAATAATAAAAAAATTGAATGTGAGAATAAGTGAGGGAGGGAAAGAGGGAGGGAGGACTATTGTTAATGTGTTAACGTATAGTTCGTATTATAACTCGAATGTCTTATTTCAAAATGTAGTTGAAATTTCAATAAAAGTACGTTAAAATAATAAAAAAATTGAATGTGAGAATAAGTGAGGGAGGGAAGGAGGAGGGAGGGAAAGAGGGAGGGAGGACTATTGTTAATATGTTAACGTGTAGTTCGTGTTATAACTCGAATGTCTTATTTCAAAATGTAGTTGAAATTTCAATAAAAGTAAGTTAAAATAATAAAAAAATTGAATGTGAGAATAAGTGAGGGAGGGAAGGAGGAGGGAGGGAAAGAGGGAGGGAGGACTATTGTTAATGTGTTAACGTATAGTTCGTATTATAACTCGAATGTCTTATTACAAAATGTATGTCTTATAACGTCTTATTACAAAATGTATTTCTAATTTCAATAATTCGTTATATATTTATTACTATGTTAACTTATTCAAGTTTTAAATTTGATATGATTATCTTGAGAGTCCTATTTATTTATTTGATAAAGCAACGTATAAAAAGGAACAAAGGCATATGTATAATAAATTTAATTATATCACCTAAAAACAAAAGGGCTCAAATAAACATATACGTCTAGAAAAATAACTCCTAATTTCATTCGCATAGAGCCTGTTTTATATTACACTTAAGTCGGGTTGTTATTTTAGGTTATCTTCAAAAAATCTTACAAACTCATCCTTTTATGCGAAACTGCGCTCTGTTGTGGGAGAAAAGGAGCCGATTTTGGCGTACGTTTGCTTTCTATGTAAAAAGATAGTTGTAAGGTCCGTTGTAATCAGGGTGTGTTAGCAAAAGTGCTTTGTTGGCGAATGTTTCAGAAATAATCGGATTAGACGCGGTTTATAGATTTTTGTCCAAGTTTTATGAGCACGTGTTACCCGCTTTACGTCGAATTTATCTATTACTTTCTTCCTATTTATAATAAAGTAGCTGTTGCCAGCGACTTCGTTCGCGTAGTAATGAAGATATAAAGTGCTAAGAAGTTAATATATATATTTATAAACAGTAAAGTTTAAAATATACATATACTAGCTTTTACCCGCGGCTTTGCTCGCATTTAAGTCATTAAAGCAGTATATAAAAATGACAGACGGAAATAAAAATAAATATAGAAAAATTCCAAACAGCTGAAACTATAGTCAATTGGAAACTATAGTAAAAAATATATATTTTTTTTAAATAAAAAGTATCCTATGTTACTTGTAGTACCTCCAAAAATATGTGTACAAAGTTTCATGATGATCGGTTAAGTAGTTGTTGCGTGAAAACGTAACAAACAAACTCACATTCACATTTATAATATCAGTTATCAGGAGTTAACGTGGTAATTTGTTTTATGGAGTTATGGTGAAGTACTCTAGTGCTTATCTTGTCAACTTATACGGAATGTTATTGTTCAACGCTGACCATTTTATATCGCGTAGGGGTCTGCACTTTAGACGGTTGGTTAACTTCAACGACACTCCGACAACAAAAAGGTCTTTTTCATGAACTAACTTTCTAGTTTTAATGTTACTTATTTTCATATAAACTAGTATTAGGCATTTTATAATTTAAATTTCATTAATTTAATATACAACTCCTTATAACGACGCTGGAGGTACTGTGCATTTTATGGCGTTATAGAGAGTTGTCGTTAAATGGAGAGAAGTAAAATTAGATTAAATTAGATAGAAGTTTATTTCAGACAAGTGATTATGACGCTTTAGGGAGTTTGTCGTTACCTGGAGTGTATAAAATTTAGGGAATTAAGCCCCTAAACGTTGAAACGACTATTCACGACCGTTAGCTTTGTCCTATTTTACGCTTATTAACCAAAGTACTGTGCAATGCTATGACTCCATCCACTAAACGTTGGGACGAGATTAACTTTTAAAGCAATTTAGCTCAAATCGCTTGTTTTACAATTCAAACGCGGCGTGTTTGTGATACGAACAAATTCACCTAATCAAATCGTCCATTACTTCTCTCTGTGTAGCCTCTTTTAAGGCCTAAGCTGAAAAATTAGAATACATAATAATAGATTGTCTTTCTATAATAAACTAATCACGATTTCGTTATAGAGTTACTACTGACATTTTTTTTTTGTTACAAACGTAGTAAAAAATTATATTAGAGATTTTCTGTTGTACAAGAGAAAAATATTCTTAACACGTTTTCATAGTTCTTCACAGCCTCACGTATACAACTTTACGGAACGCGGGGAAAAGATAAAATTTATATTTTTTATTAAAAAAAAACATATTCACGTCATAAATAGTCAATATATACATAAATATGAAATGAAATGAAAATAGTTTATTATTATAGCATAGGCACTAAAGACGTGCGCTTGCTCATCGTTAGACTCTACCGTGACTTCGGAAAGGCGTATGACGAGAATACTACAAGAAACTTGTCAATCATAGTCTGTACATAAAATAAAAAAAAAACCTGAATTATAACTCAGAAAAAAAATATTTATAAATAAGATTGCACAGTGGTTACTATAAATGTCAAATTAATAACATATATGTATATAAAATATATAAAATATATAATATACAACTTTAAATTCAGTCAAAAAAAATCCTCCTAGTAAGCCAACAGTAAGCCAAGCTCAAACACTAGTTCAACCATAGGTATATAATAACAATAGGTATTATTTTAAAAGATCTAAATCTCAAAGTAAACACTAGATTTTTCAATAATATATCACCGCATAACATTAATCATACACGCTCTAGTTTATTTCAGGTTTAGAAGTCAGAAATTCATTTTCAGCAATGCGACGGTAAATTTTCAGATGACAAACTCGACCTATACGTCCGATCGTTTATCACAATAAGAAAATACTTACGGACTGACCACATGTGCGCGTACGACGTGAAATAATTTATTATTAACTTATAATTAATCAACAGTCATTTGTTTTTGTATTATAGAAAACAATTAATTATATTTAGGTTTAAGACATTTATTTGTTCAAAAAGAATTACGAAAAATTCACTTAATTGAGATAAAAAAAATAATAACTATAAATAAACATATCGTACGTAGAATATTGACAACACTATCACAAGACACTCAAACCCATTATATGTTTTTTCAATTCATATTTAAATTTGATATTTTTAATATTAGTTATATTAATCGGCAATTCATTATAGACCTGCACTCCTTCCACCATAACACTTCTTTTTCCATAGCTAGTTCTAGCTCCCAGGATTTCGTGTGTTGAATTTATGTGTTTTTTGTTAAATTTAATTTTTATATTAATTTGATTGAATATGACTTTATGCATGTGTTGTATTTATGTAATTGTATGATTGATAGGTGTTTGGTGTCGTTGTAAATTTTTAGTGTGGATGTTAGGTAGTTATGTTATGTTGTATATACATTACAGTAATACCCCGCTTTACGCGACCCCGTTATGCGCGGTTTCACTATAACGCGAAATTCAAATTTATTACTAAATTACGCGAAAGAGTGCGTATAAACATAATGTAGTCATCAACTTCTCTATGGTCGCGGGAATTTCAGTTAACGCGATTCGACGCGTAAAGCGGGGCATTACTGTACTGATTTTGACTATATATATATGTTACCAATTCACAATATTATCATAAATTCTTAAAGAAGCGCGTTTTAAACAGTTTCATCGTATAAAAGTGACATGATTGTATTTACAATTTGTATACATAATTGCTTATAGAACGTAATCAGATGAAAACTGTGTATTTGAAACACTAATTAAATAATTCAATTATGAGGCAAAATTATTTTCAGTTAATGACTTCATTTCGCTTTTTTTATTTCTAGAAAGAACCATGTGATAGTCACTAGTTTTTTTTTTGTTTCAGAAATCATCGTATCTATGAACGAAAGGTGTGGTGAAGCGCCATCTGCGGGACGTGGTTGGTAACAATAATAGCGGTTTGGAGACGTACGCGCTAGTTTGTTGAACGGAATGATGGAGTATAATAAAGGCAATGCTTTTCAGATTTTATTAAAATATACAAAAATATGTATATTATTAAAGAATTAGTTGTAAAAATACATGTTTTACTTTAAACCCTGTAGTTACCTGTCATGGAAAGTACATGTATACATTTTTAAAAAATGCGTCTAAGTTACGGTATCGTGTTGTATTATTCAGGACGATTTTAAGCAGGATTAGGGACATAAAACGAGATGGTCTTGCATAGAATTACGAAGAAAGAGGGAAGTTTTAAAAAGTTTATATTATGTAAGTTAGGGTTTGGTTCAACTATTTTTCAACTCAAATATATCTTACTAACGTTTTCTACTTTACACTTTGACTATTGGTTACAATTACATGTGTAGACAAAGGTTAATTGTTACGTGTGAAATTGATATATGAATTCATCTGGATGTAAGTTTATATAAGCAAAAATTTGGAAAAATTTAGCTTTTGTATATAGCATTTATTTTCAATATGTTACAGAAGTAATTTAAAAATAATACCAAGTAGGTCATAACATAAATTGTGTGGGAAATACAAAATGCATTTTCCGAGTTCGGAAGCCTTCGCAGGATTCTCGGGTACGAAATTGAGTAGACAAGCTGGTCGCAATACGGCTATTTGTAAAGACAACAAAATAATGGTCGAGACCTCCCCTAAAGTAGAGTTTCGTTTGTCGCTTGGAATCCCTGAAAATCATTTATAACATTATTTAAAAACTAAAGTAGTTTATAAGATTTAAATATATGTAAATAATATGTAGGTATATATTATTATTTATTATTTTATGTGATGTATGTATTGTGTATATTAAGTTATTATTTTTCTTTTCATTGCACCAAATATCACCGCTCACACCGACAAAGGTTAGCTGGTAGATAATGCCGACGGCATTAAGCTCGCCTATGAAAAAAAATATTACTATTTTTTTGCAATTTATAATGTAACTTTCTAACTTTTGTCAATAATGGTATTTTTTCTTGGTATGTACCAAATACGATTTTTTCCTTTCCCTTCTTCCCTTTGGGTTAAAAACACAGCATTTGAGAGACAAATGTGTAAATATTGAATATATATTACAAAGTAGTCATAAGTAATTACTTTCTGCTTGACATTAAGTTAAAGGGTTGAATGAATGAAAGACTGTAGTGCAGCCCTATCTCTCTTGACAACGGTTTTGTTGATGACGTTTGTCAAAGCAAAAAATACAAACTTACTTAAGAAGCGAATATATATAATTAAACAATATCACTTTTTTTACTGCATACTTTATTAGATAGAGCTGCCCTACAAGACTACCATAGACAGATGCCCGTAGACAACAATTGTGAGGAAACCGCAGATTGAGCCAATAATCATAATTAGACCATCTTTTGATGTAGTAATTTGTTTTGGAAATATTTTTTTTACACTATACGTTACGCATGACACGCGTTAATGTGAAATGAAAGTTCAAAGTAAAAATAATTCACATAAACATTTGAAAACAAGTTCGACGTAACTCTCGCATGACTTTTACGGTTAAAATATCGCATTCGTCATGTTTCGTAGCCATAATATTCGCGTTTGAGGCATTTTCATGAAATTTCTGTCAACTTGAAGAAAGGAATTTAAGCGTAAATCTATGTTGAAAAAGAAGATGTGTCTCAACCCAAAGAATTAAAATAGCTACTATTCAAAGTTGTGTGTTGTCCTACATGAATGAGCTAGCTGTCCTATAAGGATATGTGGGGTGTTCCACAAGGGTTAGTAGGGCCACTTTTGTAGGGACTAACCTATGGCCGAATATTGTACACTATAACCATTAGTTGTTTGCGAATATGATTTTACTTATCTAATAAAACTTTCTTGCCGCAACCACGATGTATATTAATATATGATGATGTATAAAATGTATATTGTTAATATCAACCGACCTGAAGTAAATTGCAAGAAGAAAACTATTTCTTATTAAACTTCAACTTTGTGAAGAGTTTAGAAAGTCGCCGAGGTATGGTATGAAGCTATAATATCAAACAGCGGTTTTGCTCTCCACAACTTGTTAGCGGTTAGTTCTATAACTATTTCTCTTCTCTCTTCAACCAAAACTCGCGTTCAGTGAACGTACACTGAATTAATTTAATCTCAATTCACATAAATAATGCCGCTCGTTTAATTTATGGCCACGCGTAAAATAAATTGGAATTGCATACATTTTTGCGTCGCAACCAACACACTCTTATCTCGTAACCGCGTTTAATATATGAAATAATATTATTGATAATATGAACTATTATCAATTCAATTCTACATGCCCCTAACCCAGTTTAACAGATGCTGCGATGGGGGCGGTCTACTCCTGTGTGCCATGCTTCTCTCTTTGCTACTCACCGGCATAGTTTTTCATATTATTGTGGACTGATACCTGTGTGGTTGCACCGTGGATCTGATCTAATTTTAATTCTTGTGAATTATGTATTATTGAGAATTATTTACTTTTTTTCTGTATGCAAATTCAGTTTTTGTTAGTATTGACGAGTTTGTTATAGTCTTCTTCTCGTTATACGCCTTTCCGAAGCCATTGTAGAGTCTGACGATGAGCAAGTGCACGCCTTTAGTGCCTATGCTAATAAACGATTTTCAGTATTTCCCAAAGCTAACAGAGGGGCAATTCGAAAATGGACTCTACAAGAGTTTAACCCTTTCGCTTGCATTTAAATGTGCAATACTAGATTTCGGTGGCAAATTTAACAAAAAAAGCAAATTCTTAAATAATTATTAGGTATAACTTCGCTTAATGAGACTAAAATATCAATTGGGTGTTTGGTTACATAAAGGGGGGCATAAGAATTTTAGAAAGACTAAGGTGGGGCATGGCACAAAAAAGGTTGGGAAACACTGCCCTAACCTCACCTATTTCACTCAATTTGCATAGATAAAGGCCTGAATTATGTTATTTACTATTTTTATATTGCAACTTATTATTGTTCTTCTTTTATTAATGGCCTCAGATGTCTAATGAAAACAATTCTGCCAATGTACTCGACATTCGGGCAAAAACCCAATAAGAGATTGTAAAATTTTAATTCACACGTAAACGTTCGTGTCAAAAAAAAAACTTAATATTATTCAGGTACACGTGTTATAAGAAAGTCTTTTTCTAAGAGCCATGTTCGCATAAATATGTCTCGAAAGCATATTTCATGTGTTACGTAAAGTTACTAAACAAGACAAGGCAAGAGTGAGAAATGGTGATAAGCTGTCTACATATTTTAAGATCATATATTGCATATAAAGTATATGATTTTTCATGTAGAGAATAACGTTATAACGTTCTTTACAAATTTTATACAAATATACACCATTACCATACCTAAATAGACCATTAACCCTTTGGGTACATTTGACGGCTCACGCTCGTCATGCGCAAATTTTGGCGTAATAACATTTGACGAGTCCGACTCGTCATTTCAAATAACGCAAGCTAAACGGGCTTGGTTTAAACTATGTATTAAATTAAAATAAACAATTTGTTACATACAAAATATTGCATTATCATACTACTTCAGATAGCAACAAATTAAATACGTTTCAGATGTATGATACTCTTTAAATAATTCAGTACCCAAAGGGTTAAGGACAAATCAATATTTGCCACTTAATTAAATTAGACAATACAATTACTTATTTAAAAGAACTGACATAGATGCTTTTTACAACAAGCCAAAATACATGAAACATCTTGATACTAACTATCTTCAACTAACTAACTAATCAGTATTTTAATTTTGTTTTTTATGTTTGTGATACTGTTTTTTTCTCCCCTCTTCCTTACATCTATTTGGTTCTTGTTTTTTGTTTTTATATATTTTTGTAATTTTATTCTATCCCTTTATCACCTTGAGCATGCCGTCCTATCCTATAATTAAAATTTCATTTAGTTTATATCATAGTAGTTCTTTTTATAATATGTAGTTTTAATGTAATTTTGTAGGTAGGCTTTATAAATAAATGAATATATATCAAAAATTACCTTAGTACTATTAGATGCAAAAACAAGTAAAGAAACTGAATAATAAATTATGAGTATAAGATGAAAGACGCTTTTGTGTGCAATAAACAACCTATGACATCTCAAAAATGGGATAGATATCACATTTAACGTTATTTATGGCTTGGAATATGCATTTTTACTCAAACGATTGAACATGACTTGCACTTTGTGAACGTCGAACGTGTGAAATGGAAAAGTGCATATGTGGTGGGGAAGTTAAGCTATAAAATGCATCGAACTGCGAAATGACTATTCCGATGCATTCGTACATAGTTCCACGGTTGCATTTTATTTATTATTTTTCTTTCAATTCTAGTTTCGTTTGAAAGTATTGCCGTTACAAGAACGACCGTATTTTCAAAAGCTTTACCTTTTTTGTTTTTTTTTAATTTTTTTTTAATTTATAACTTACACTCGTTTCGAATTTTACACTATTTTTTAAAAAATATTATAATTAAGCGCGTGCTCACAAATTAGTTACATTACTGTTTGTTATGAGGTATTTATCTAAATTAGCCATTCTCAAAGTGGTGTTCCGCGGAACCCTAGGGCTAAAATATTGCAAAAAATACCTACCAAAGGGAAATTATAAGGTTACATCTAAATATTCCAACTAAATATTACATTTCAATATGATTATTCATAAATACATATAAATCAGTTTTTTATAATTATATTAAGGCTTTTTCCTTCGCCAAAAAAAGTTTGAGAACCGCTGATCTAAATATTCTCTGATAAATGTAGGGTAGGTCAGTAACACCTGGAATCTTCATTAATTTTGATACAGAGCCGTCAATCAACGGCCTTCAACCCAGTGCTGTAAATGTGCACACTACGATAACTAGGTCAAACAGTCTCAGTTCATCGAACTTTATGCACCGAGCAATGTTGGAATACGGCAGGTAAATTTGTCATTGCAAATTAGTAACATGTAATTGGGTCATTGGATTCTCTTATAATTAATTAGGTGTCGCTGTTGTTTATTTATTATCCAGATATTAAAATTAATTATTGGGGAAGTTCTACCCCACCCGCCGTATTCACCGGACATAGTCCCCTCCGATTACCACTTATTTCGGTCGATGGGTTTGAGCGAGCAGCGCTTCCATTCTTTCGAAGAAACCGTCAAATGGGTCGATTCATGGATTGCATCAAAAGATCAATTGTTTTTTCGACAGGGGATTCAATTACTGCCAGAAAGATGGGCGAAAGTGGTCTCTAACGATGGACAATACTTTGAGTAAAGTGATTGTAAGCCTTATATTTTAAATATTTTTTTAACAAAAAAAAACAGCGAGAACTTATTCAAGGTCCTAATACCATTTTACTAGAATTTATTTAAGGAACGTATTAAAGAGACGCTCATTGTAAGATAAATGACTATTTTAGTGACAATCTACTTTGATTGAGATGATTATATGTACGTCAGTGTGCTTATATACTTGGGTACTAGTATTCCTTTTAGTGATAAGATCACCAATTGCTCTAAATCTGTGGGCTTATCACGAATTTAGTCTGGTTTTCGAATCGAGCTGTCACAAGTAAAACGGATCCGTTAGCAATCGGGATCATGAATTTTTACTAACGACTAACGAGCACCAGCAATCTATTAAATGAACAAAGGATCGAGACGTTCGAAATTTAAAATCAATAAAATCCGCACGCGGTGGCGCTGCTCAAATTTCCATACAAATCGCTTGAAGCGAACTCGGTTCGAAAGCCAGGCTAAAATTCGTGATAAGCCCACTGTTTCCTATGAATTAATTTGTGTCAGCATTGTTATTATTATGTTTTTAAAGCAATAAAGTATTTGCGAACGCAGACGACGAGCCCCCGGCGGGTCTAAGAGCAGACCCGCGAGCGAGTTCCTCGTCTAGCCGGAAATGGGAATATGGGGCGTCGTCGTGGCGCTGGATCGCTGGTTCATGGGGTTTTTTGACCTTGCTTATGCCGTTTCGTTAAGCGGGATGGCTGAAGGACCAGCGGGTCTGAGAGCAGACCCGCAGCGAGTTATCTATGCAAAACACAAGCACCGGTCAGGCCAGCAGTGCCCAACTCGGAAGTAGTTGATGGCGCAATTGAGATAGTGCGGAAGAAAAAATAAAAGGAGCTATCTCAAGGAAAAAAATGGCATGCAACTTACTTGACGAGCTCGATCTGGAAGCACCCTGGTCCAGCAGAAGCACTTGGTTTCACTCTGATATTTGCGGCGCGGAACTAACACAATATATTGCGGTGCGGTGGTATATAACAAAGGAAATGATAAAAATGCGGCGCGGATAATAATTAGCGTCGTCTCGTTGCGAGCGACGTGCGGACTCAAACGTAACGTGTAACTGCATACCGGAAAGGAGGTAGGCCAGAAAAAAGTTTGACACTACGTTCCGTTCCAGTACTGTGCTTTGCAACAAACAAAACGCGTCAACAGTATTTATTATTATTATTAGCTTTATTTTCATTCATTGTATTATATTAATTTTTTTAAACATAATATACCTAGTAACATTATATTGTAAAGTACATGCTATGATTTATGAGTTTCTTGTCCTAAGGCCCTATGCGAAATAATTGTTTTTGACTTTGATTATTGATGCGGCGCGGTGTATTCTATTAGCGGGAGCGGGATATATAAGTGGACTGTATTTTTTATGGGATTTTATATAATGCGGGATGGAATATAGGAAGCTCACACACTTACTTGCTTTGGTGGCTTCAGAGCTTCCAGCGGGAACGTATCCAGCGGTTTTCTTACATATGCGGAATTTTTAATATATCTTTTTTCACTTTTTACTTTCAGCGGATTTGACGTCTATATTCTGACACTTCATATTTGACAGTATTTTTCTTCTTGAAGTTTCTTTTCTTTCAAGACCAACCTTTTTTTGGTGTGTGAGCGGGTATTTTATAATAAATAAATAATAATAAATATATAAATGCGGAAATATGGGAATATGGCCGTAACAATTATGTTACAAAATCCGTTTCTTCAGTGCTCTTTCAAAGTAGCATATATAGTTACTGATATAATTATACAGTATACTTTATTATTCATAGTGTTTGCTTTTGAAATGGATTTATTGTGAAATTGGGACACGCATTACATAATTAATGAGCAAACATTTTATCAGGCAAATGTAGTTTGTTTGTAAATTTAACATATTAACAAATATAACTAGTTATGCATAACATTAATACGCTAATACTTAATGCAAGTGACCTCATCGGTTTTGGGTTATTTATATTTGTTTCTGGGTCACTGGAGTTTAATTATAAATATATAAATTGGAACAGTAAATGATGTTGTTCTAAATTTTAAATGTATATCCCTACTAATATTATAAATGTGAATGTGAGTTTGTTTGTTACGTTTTCACGCAACAACTATCATGAAACTTTGTACACATATTTTTGGAGGTACTAGAAGTAACATAGGATACTTTTTATTTAAAAAAATAATTATTTTTTACTATAGTTTCCTATTGAATATAGTTTCAGCTGTTTGGAGTGATCTCTGATACTTATTTAATGACTTAAATGCGAGCGAAACCGTGGGTAATAGCTAGTTAGTATATAAAAGAAATTAGTTTGTTTTTATTTTGATGTTGTTTAAGACTAAAAAGTGAATTTTCTTTACATCAAAAATTTCAAATATAAAAAATAGCAGTCATATTTTAAGCCAGTTTTCTGTATTTAAACCCAAAGGCATTTTTCTTAAATATCACACTATACTAACATCTTAACTAACATGTAATACTAATAATAATTTTCGGTAGTCGATACTTTGAAACTAACTTAGGGTAGTTGTTAAACTTTACCTTTTTTCTACATCTACCCCCTCCTATCATTAATAGTTTGAGAAACTCTTTTACAAATAACGAGTTCTTCATACAAGTACCTACTGAAGTAATTTTACGTTTTCGACCTTGTATAGTTGTAAATTTACCCCATAGCAATTATTAAGTTTAAGTATGGTGGTAAACTTGTTGCTGTTGGCAGGACGCCATGTAATAACTGACAAGGGACGGTTGCCAATACACCGTGTTTATGGCTAAACGGACACAAGCGATATTTTAACCTGATACGACGTTTTACTGGCATTTATGTACATATATATTTATATACATATATCCTGATGATGCCACGTGAAGTGGCGAAACGCGTCGAGACAACTCAAGTATATCACCATTTTGAATTGTTTACACCAGCGGTTCTCAAACTTTTTTGGCGAAGGAAAAAGCCTTAATATAATTATAAAAAACTGATTTATATGTATTTATGAATAATCATATTGCAATGTAATATTTAGTTGGAATATTTAGATGTAACCTTATAATCTCCCTTTGGTAGGTATTTTTTGCAGTATTTTAGCCCTAGGATTCCGCGGAACACACTTTGAGAATGGCTGGTTTACACTATCCAGTCAAGTATAGCTCAGTCACTTAAAGCAACATTCGCTTAGGTTTAGCCGCTAAAATAACAACTTCGATTGTCCGACTGTTGTTTTAACGGGAGCGATTTCTTAGAGATTTTTTTTTATTGTTCAAGTCGTTTGATGGCTATTATAATAATTTTGTTATCAAAATTTTGCTTTAGTTTTTACGCGTGAATTAAAATCTTGTAATCTCTTATTGGGTTTTTGCCTAAATACTCGTCATTGACAGAATTGCAGAGGCCATCAATAAAGAAGAAGAAGATTCCTTAGAGTGCTATCACAGATTTCAACTTTCGTTCGTTCACGTACACAAGTGATAATAAGTTGAAAAACATTTTTATATTACTACATTTGTATATTTCCTATCAAAAACAATTTTTAGTAGAACGCTGCTCCGCAACAAAACAAAGAATACAGTTCATGAAAAATTGTGAATGAAACTGTAGGCGTAGCGTGGTGTAGAGAAACGTGGGAAACTCTATGCCGTAGTAGCCGTCGTAGGCTTAGTTGCAAACTACTAGCACAGCCGAGCATAAGCCGTTTACGCTATTTAAGCTAAAACTATACGGCATGCCCTAGTTACATTGTTTAGTTTGGGAATTCCAGCGAACTGTTGTTTCGAATTTGTTTAGAACGTCCTATAAATGGAAGGTCCCAGCGAAAAGTGATTAACAAAGTTCTGTGCACCGTGCTGGCCTAAATTCTGTTAATTTGGGAGTTGCATAATGGCCCGGCCACGCCTTACGTATACAACGCGTGATGTATAGCCTGAAACGTGTGGTCGTCTGCACATTAAAGTACCGTAAAGTCGTATGACTATAAAATTGGAAAAAGTTTCAACTTCCTGCCACACCATTCTCAGAGTCTTGGACGTGAAAGTACATTTGATAATTAATAGATGGAATTGTAACACTGTCTTACCGTAGCTTGATTTAACAAGTTAAGTTTTCGTAGTAATTTTTACTCCTGTTTAACAAATTTTCCATGAACAAGCAAAAATTGGGTCACGTTTAAAATAAACCTATAGGGATGTAAACAGTTTTCAATAAAAAAATTCCATAGCTGTTCGCAGTAAAAATGTAGTGAATTAAAAATTAATAAATAAAAACTCTGATACACTTCTCACGCAAACTCTAATAGAATATTTTACAACATTGTAGTAATAGTGAAAAAGAAAGTGTACTACATAAACTCTCTGCATTTTCCTGAAACATTTTCTAATAAAAACATTCATTGCCGCAGGTTAGTAGCGTACGATAACGTAGTACTACGATATGTATTTTTAAACAGCAGATAGTTCACCAAAGTATTTTATATATTAAAAATATTCTCTTTTAGATATTATATTATTTGGGATGTATACACTTATATATATATACTAGCTGTTGCCCGCAACTACGTCTGCGTAATAATGAAGATATTTCATATTTCAGTCAACAGACAATTATTTTAGATTAACAGATTATACAAACTTTCATCCCCTATTTTATCCCCTTGGGGGTAGAATTGAACAAAATCCTTTCTTAGCGGATGCCTACGTCATAACATCTACCTGCATGCCAAATTTCAGCCGGATCCGTCCAGTGGTTTGGGCTGTGCGTTGATAGATCACTAAGTCAGTCACCTTTGAGTTTTATATATATAGATACACTTGACATGTTTAATTGTTCTCTTGTCTAAATTAAAAATCACAAAATTTGAATTTAATAAATGTAATTCTTTAATAACTTAATTTTGACATTTAAATAACTATAATATATTTTTTATTTTGATTTAATTGTAAATATTTTTAATGAGTTTTTAAAATATGTTTAAAACTAGCTTACCCGCGGCTTCTCTCGCATTTAAGTCATTAAATAAGTATCGGAGATCATACTAACTATAGTCAATTGGAAACTATAGTAAAAAATAATATTTAAAAAAAAAGTATCCTATGTTACTTCTAGTACCTCCAAAAATATGTGTACAAAGTTTCATGATGATCGGTTAAGTAGTTGTTGCGTGAAAACGTAACAAACAAACTCACATTTACATTTATAATATTAGTAGGGATGTAATGTAACCTTGCTCATTGTAATGTTAGTGCATGCTGTGTTCACTGTGCATAGGGCCTACAATTGGATTGTTATAATTCTTAGTGTGATATTAATTCCAAGTCTAGTTGTAGAGCCTTGTTTGTGGACCCAATAAATAAATAAATAAATAAATAATAAATAAAATACTTGTAGTTCACTAAAAGTGTTATTCAAAGAAAATGGGTTAGTCGTTTCAGTCAATGAGCAGGAGGTGGATGTCCCAAGGCAAGCTTTCCATTTTAATATTTCACAGTTTCCATTTACGCTTTGCTTATCAAAGGCTGTTTATAAAGTCTCAAGATGACATCTGAATATTTTTCATTAACGTAGGTACTATCTTAAGAAAGTTTTTTTTTGTTCAACAGAAAGAAAAACTGAAATAAAATAATATTTTGATATCGCCTGACCTATGTTAATCGAATTTTACAATTATAGTGAGCTATTTTTATTTAAATAATTGTAATTTAGACTTTAATTGAATTTAATTTTATCGGATGTGTGTTGGGATTTCTGCAAGACGGTTCATCAGCGGCTCCCTCTTTAGGACTGATGAGAAGAGGACTGATGTCTTGTCAGATAAAAGCGCCAATTAAAAAAAAATCAAAGAAAACTATCCTCGCACGTATTCTGATGATGCCACGTGAAGTGGGGAAACGCGTCGAGACAAGTTATTGAATGTTGTAGCGGGAATTATAAGCAAAATAATTTTGGATAGTTTCCTTTAATATGGATTTCCACAAAGTAACGACTGAAACAACCAATTAAATTAAAATCTAGTCAAAGACAATTAATACAAACATATGTTTAACAGAAAATTGTTTCTTCGACAAACAAAATTACTAAATAACAATGATTAATTAAACAAGCATCTAAATATAAGTCCTTCGGTTAGTTAGTTAGTTAATGCAAGGAGAAGCTGCGAACACGAACATGATACTTATGCCTGCTAAGTTCCGTGCAGCTGACGCTTCGCAATACTTAAGCGAGTTTTCATATAAATTAGACACCGACTATCGTTGCATACGTGAGGCTTAAAATCTTACTGCAAACTTAATATTTAAGATCCATTGTTGTCTTTTACAATACGACTACTCCCCTCCCTCCCCGTCCTTTCCCTCTACCCCCCTCGTCTACTCACAACTAGATACATATGTTTAGCTTTGAAGCTTGATTGCGTTTCATACATTAGAAGTGTGTGTAACGTGTAAAGCTAATCTATTATGCAGAAGTCCTGGGCTCGATCACAGGTCGAATAAAATCTTAATTTTTTAAAAAGAGAATTAGAATTAACGACAATAATGTAATGGAATATAATTAAATTTAATTTTAGTTCCAATATTAGCCACCAGGTGGTACAACACACTGTTTAATAATACGCCGATATTCTGTGGGCTTATCACGACTTTAGTCTGGCTTTCGAATCGATCTGTCACAAGTAAAACGGATCCGTTAGCAATCGGGATCATGAATTTTTACTAACGACTAACGAGCACCAGCAGTCTATCAAATGAACGAAAGATCGAGACATTCGAAAATTAACAAAAAGTATCTAAAATATTGTAGTTCCAAATCCGCGCGCGGTGGCGCTGCTCAAATTTCCATACAAATTGCTTGAAGCGAACTCGGTTCGAAAGCCAGACTAAAATTCGTGATAAGCCCACTGTTATCGGGGTAGGCAGAGACCGTGAAACAGTGTCACATATACATAATTATAATTGTATAAAAATCAGTTATAGGTAATCTGAAAATAATAATAAAAATAAGCATACTTACAATGACTGCGACAAGTAGCGGGAGAAACCCAGCTTGCCGATCGGGTTCTCACGGAGATCGTTAAGGACATTGGACACCGTGAGCAAATTCCTCGCAAGAGTGGATGGTCCTGGATCCTCGGCCGACACTACGTTTAATAAACCGAACATATTTAACTCAAATAATTACAGTGATGTCCTTATTCCCGTAACTTACTCTTGACTGACAGACACCAGTCAAACGCCTACGAAAACTAAAAGAAACAAACTTGTGTATGGTCGGATACTGACTTCGCTCTGAACAAATCGGATGCAGCACTCTTAATTAGATTTTCAATTGTTTTAAAAAGTTGATCTTCATATAAAAACTAGTCACATACGTTACTTAAAACGAATCACCTGGGTACCTATTCACACACGAGTGATTTTAAGTTATTTATATTAACTCTGAAAATTTCAATTTTAACCGAAAATCATGTAAAAATACTTTTATGCGGCTAACCATTGTGTTTTAAATTAAATTTTGAAATGTTTCGCCAATTTATTTAATTTTACTTATATATTTTTAAAACCTGTGTAGCAGAGATTTTGGGTGCGTTTCTCGGTTGTTTAAATTTAATATTTGTTTTGGGTTTTAATGTTACGATAAGACGTCATAGACTCGTTTTATAGATGAGTTTAAAAAGTAGATTACCAAAGAGGAAATATTTATTCGACAAAACAGGGTCGCGTAGTGTTTGGGGGACTACACAGGTATATCCGAGGTAGCTAACGTGAATTTTGACATATAAGCCCGTAAAAAGTCCTGTCAAACGTCCGTAAAATAAGCCAAGTGTAGCCTATCCGTCGTGAAGTTGTTGTGAAATCCGTAATTGATTACAGGCCCGTAAGTGTTTAGTAGAAAACGTTTCTATGTTTGTCCTAAGTCCGTGTACTAGAGTAGGCCCCCTGTAAAGCGGCGTTTTGCTGTTTATCTAAATCTCATAGGCTTTAAGGGTTGTACACTACAGATATTTTGTCTTTGAAGATAACTGTAATCTTGTATTTTATACCTTCGAATTATTTTAAAACAGAATTACCGTGAGAAAAACCGAATTTTCCCCCACGAAGAGACATTTGTTATATTCAGGGCGCTAAAACGAAAATTGTGTGATGAATTATGACGATGTTTACGCCTTAAGATACAATGAAAAGGCCGTTCCTTTCTTCTCTTTATATAAACGAAAATATACAAAAAATCATACAGGAAAATTTCAAGTTAAAAGTGTATATGAAATAACTCTTTATTTTTTTTTAATGGAAACTGTGTACACGAAAACGTCGGAGTTGATAGCCATTAGCGTGTTATTGCAAAAAAAAATGTCATAGTGTTTATGAAAATATATTATACCCAATTGCATTTAATTTATTTTTTATATGTTGCAACGAAAATATAGCTTGCAGTAATACCTGAGGCCATTTACGAACATGATTCAATTAATTTTAAAAAACAATCTCAATAGTTTTTTTTTTGACTGACACAGTCCCTTGTTTTCCACACTGTGGAGCAATTTGCAGAATGCCAAGGTCATTCCTATTGTAACCTAGAATTTTACAAGTGGCATAACTTAACAAGATATACAAGTGTTTTAACCACTCTACCAGACTGACAGATACTAAAATGAAACATGTAGCCTTTGTCTATTTAAAAAAAGAATTGTTCCGTAGGAATCCAGCGTGTCTTAACCCAGCTATCTACAGTTATCTTGTGTGGGTTTTACTATAATACATGACTATTCCTTCGAACACACCTCCGTATTACAAACAATATTTAATTTGTTTTTGCGAGATTTTAAAAATACAGTTCAATGGAGGTCATACATCATTTAACTATCGCCGTGAAAATTTATAATTAGAGCCTCATTTATTCTGATATGTCCTAAACCTCGAATGTTATCTTTTGAGAAAACGCAGTGAACCTAAAGAGTAATGCGATTACCGAGTAGTCAGAGACAGGACCAACATATCACGTGGCTCCTGACAAAGACCCAAAACATTACCCCCTCCCGAGTTGTACACATCATCATTAGTGGATCCCTCCGTTTACTCGTTAGCACATTGGGCGTAAAAATGGCCCATTTGTCACCATAAACTCAGTGAGATGTAAGTTTGAAACGATCACATTTTTTTCCGCGTTCAAATGTTTTAAGCCGACTATTGTATTTTACGAAATATAATTGTTTTAATACTAATGTATTGTAACCCCACATATTTCATTAATATAAATTTTCCATTGTGAGTTTTAAGTCATTATTTTTCTTTTGTTTTTTTTTTCATAAAAGAACAAAGAGACAGAACTTCAAATTCATAAGATTGTTCCCAGTCCAGCGTGCCAAGTGTCCTCGTAAAAACAATACGAGATGCTGATAAAAAATTATTGCACTATTCAAGTAGTAAAAGTGCATTGAGATTATGCAAACGTCTAAAATTGCATTTGACAAATTCTTTGTAACTTTTTAAACACCGACTTTACTTTAGGACAGCTTTATTTATTCCGAGACTTCTATGTACAATTTAATTATTTCATTCGTTTGCATTAACAGTAAGATATAACTCGTATTCAGTGTATTTGAAAAGATAACAATTTAAAAATAAAATAACAAATAGCTTGAAGGCATTTAAAGTAAAAAAAGCGAGATATTAAATTCTTTCCAATAATCACTAGATCGTATTGTATAACAATATAAATTGTATATTACATAATTGTGAATATGCAGATTCCTTTAATCTCCCGCTTAGTGAGCTTTTTGCTTGCGAAAGCTTTTGCGTATTGAAGCTTCGAGCTTACCATAGCGATAGCTTACAGAAGCGCTCTCTTACTTTATACTTCAAACCATCTGTTATCATTGCAAAACCTTAAATGAAGGTTTTATATCGTTACAAAAATACACTTTACAAGTTTACATCATACCAGTTAAATATATATAGGTATTAGCAAAAAACAACAACATGAAGAAGACTAATGAGCTATAAGTTAGTTATAATAAAAATTTAGCAGATCCCAAGTAAATTCGGAGATATACTTCCTAAATCTATATATATATAAAACTCAAAGGTGACTGACTGACTTAGTGATCTATCAACGCACAGCCCAAACCACTGGACGGATCGGGCTGAAATTTGGCATGCAGGTAGATGTTATGACGTAGGCATCCGCTAAGAAAAGATTTTGATCAATTCCACCCCTAAGGGGATAAAATAGGGGATGAAAGTTTGTATAAATCTTCTTAGATTTATTGCATTCATTATTACGCAGACGTAGTTGCGGGCAACAGCTAGTGTTAACATAAAACAAATGAATTATAAGTCCGATACTAACGACGGCGTTTCGTTACTAAATTATCAATAAACGACTTTAGTTAAGTCCTTGAACTTGTGTGTGAAATTGTTATAAACATTTAGACTGTCAATGTTCTGTCCAGATTATTTTAATTTTAATTTTGTTTATATTTATTGTTATAATAAATTATATAGTGTTTTATTAGTATTTTAAATATAAAATAGTAATTAAATTAAATTTAAACAATAATAACATTTCTATTATAATGTAGTATTGAATTGTATAGCGAGTTTATTGTGATTACCTTTCGTCGTATGCCTTTCCGAAATCTCGTTTATTCTGACTATGCGCAGGAGTCTAAAGATAAAACGAAATTTTTTTTTCTATTATAATGAATTTTTTATTATTATTATTATGAATTAAAACTGAAATTATAAAAGAGAGTATTTATATGTTATTACTAGCGAATCAATGAAAATTAAAAACTTGAATAAAACCAACAATATAAATATAAATTTCCCATAAATTGAAGGTATACAGGCTGTATGTGTAGAGAATTATTTTTCGAAACTACCAAAACCTGCATGTACGGAAACCTAAATAAAATTGTATGCTCTATTCCCTAAGAAATACGGTATAATTCGGTACCGTTTAAAAGTATTGTTAGAAATCTGCTTCGTATCGGAAAAACATAAATCAATCTTGAAGGTAGTAGGAGACATGGTCCATTACTTTAGTGCTAGTAGGTCAAATGGTCGTTTTTACATGAATATATAAATATATATATATTACACATAATAAAGATAAGTTTTTGTGGCGTACTATCGGGTTTAATTCGAAAAATTTAATCCGAATTTTCGAAAGTCTTGCAGCAGTCTTGGAATTAAAAACCCATGTGTTAGATCATTATTCGCCCTATTTATAAAAATTAAGATAATTTTTAATTACTTTCGAAACCTGTAGTCTTCAAAACAAAACCTGTCAAGTTAAAAAACCCATTTCGATTACGATTACTTATAATTTCAAATGTGATCGATTACTATATTCATCGAATTCACAAACTTGTTTATTCAATCAAACGTATTTGCTTTTGTTTATATTTAATATTGACACAAGTAAATTGCAAATACGGGTTATATTACATACGCTAGCAACTATATTGCAATCAACAAGGTATCTATTAGTGCGCGTGTATTAACAAATTAAAAACTTCTTTACTACTACAATTAGATATGAATTACAATGTGAGTTTAAAATAATACGTAATATTTCTTTAAAAAAAAACCATTGAAAAACTGATAGCACATTTGACCGCCAAAATTAGGCATAGACATCGAATTGTGTGAACTTAAAATAAAATGTAATATTTCTTTAAAAAAAAAAACAATTGAAAAACTGACAGCACGTTTGACCGCCAAAATTAGGCATAGACATCGAATTGTGTGAACTTAAAATAAAATGTAATATTTCTTTAAAAAAAAAAAACAATTGAAAAACTGACAGCACGTTTGACCGCCAAAATTAGGCATAGACATCGAATTGTGTGAACTTAAAATAAAATGTAATATTTCTTTAAAAAAAAACAATTGAAAAACTGACAGCACGTTTGACCGCCAAAATTATGCATAGACATCGAATTGTGTGAACTTAAAATAAAATGTAATATTTCTTTAAAAAAAAACAATTGAAAAACTGACAGCACGTTTGACCGCCAAAATTAGGCATAGACATCGAATTGTGTGAACTTAAAATAAAATGCAATATATCTTAAAAAACAATTGAAAAACTACCAGCACGTTTGACCGCCAAAATTATGCATAGACATCGAATTGTGTGAACTTAAAATAAAATGTAATATTTCTTTAAAAAAAAACAATTGAAAAACTGACAGCACGTTTGACCGCCAAAATTAGGCTTAAATCGAATTGTCCGAACAATTAGTATTGATGTATTTGTATTACTTCTTAAATTGAAATACTAATTAATAGTACCGTGTTTTTTGAACGCAATAAAGGCACAAAACTTCAAAGAATTGATTTCAATAAAAAATATATGCTTCCATCGATTGTTTAAAGTGATAAAAACAAAGAGGTAGTGTTAAGTTCAAATGTCAAACGAAATGAACAGTAAATTGAAATATTGTATTTACTTTATATTCGAGTTTGAATATCAAACGGGTCTACAATATTCACGGTCAATATCAAATCTATTTTCGCAAACTGTACAAATAATACTACGTAATATTATAAAGAGGAAAGATTTGTATGTTTGTAACGAATTGACACAAAAACTACTGGACCGATTTTTAAAATTATTTCACCATTTCAATGCTATATTATCACTGATCAATATAGGCTATATAAATTACAGGAAAAAATAACGATCTTTACTAAAACTACAAAAATTGCCATATGATGATAGAACAAAAAAATGTTCTACAATATTAAGAACCATATCAACAATATTAAAGTAGAACGGATTTTGCGACAGAAGTGAGATAGGCATTTTCTGTTGATTGAAATATGAAACAGCATTAAACTTCATAGTATATAAAATCTTCATTACTACGCAAACGAAGTCGGGGGCAACAGCTAGTACTATATAATAAAATATTTCAAATAATATTCAAGAAGTTTAATTAATTACATGACAGCCTTGGTTGGGCTTTCAGAGCAACTTTACTATTTTATTTACATAGAAAAAAGTATTCACGATTTTAATTCAAACTTAAATATATATATATATACTTTAAAAGCCAGTACAAACTTCAGCTCGTAATAACCAACGCCTAAATTGCTGAAAAAGGCTCCGTTTAATGACGTCACGTCCGTTCCATCCCTTCGAAATTCAAATAAATTGTCGGATCTTTACACGCATACAGTTCAATCGTCATTGACGCAATTTATCTTCTTGTACGAGGCTCATTCCCGTTTATGCGAAAATACTACTTATATGTATTAATTAAATAATTCAGAGATACGATATTGTTTTTAAAACAAATGACGGTTTCGATTGAGAAATGATCCCGAGTGCTAATTGCATGATTCATTTGTTTCAAGCCATGTGTTCTGCATGCAGTGGAGATAATTATAATTGGAGTGACATATTTCTCACTATTGCCGCAACTTGCAACAACTCTGGCTTCCATAGAACTCACAGATAGGATTCCAATAAAAACGATACAATTGTTTTCAAACTGCGTAAAATATTATCAAGTGTATCGTATTTAAATAGGTAACCATTTAACCGTAATAACAAAAGTTTATTCGCCACGCACCAATCAACAAATATTATTAAATTCTCAACGCGTAGTTATATTTAATATTGCCTATGACAGCCATTCTCAAAGTGTGTTCCGCGGAACCCTAGGGCTAAAATACTGCAAAAAATACCTACCAAAGGGAGATTATAAGGTTACATCTAAATATTCCAACTAAATATTACATTGCAATATGATTATTCATAAATACATATAAATCAGTTTTTTATAAGTTTGAGAACCGCTGGAGTATGGGTACCTATGTGAATGCATCTCCAGAGTCAATCGATAACTGTTATTGGAGTATTGAACATCGGCTTACGTAATTCCAATTTGATAGATCCAATTAAATTATTCAAGTCCTGGTTAAGATATTGGCACATAATGTTTGATTTACGAGTATGAATGCTATCTTTGTTAAAATTGAATTTATTTTCTTTAATTATGTTAAACTTGAGTGGGAAAGTAGGTAAGAGTACGTTTCTCCTATACCGGCTACGTAGGTACTATATACTTGAAAATGATTATACGATGTATATGAAAATGTCACCTATATTGATTTGTTCCATTTAAAGCCTAAAAAGCTCAAGTCAATCTTGCACTTGGCTTTCCGACAACACTCTATGTTCGAGCAACAGACTAGCATACGTAATTAATCATTAATGTATATAGTTTTCTTCAGATGTTTATCACAACTATTAGGTTATTAATTTAGCTTTATTTCTCTAGTGTAGTTGTTACTTACATGTTATGATTTGTTAACGGTTTGTTTGTGTATGTCTAAATAAATAAATAAAATAAAAAAAAGGTCTTGAATGTTTGACAATATAAATGAAAAAATGTGCAATAAAAATAACCTGAAATAACATTTTCTCACCAGAATCATCTATTTTGGTAAAACAATCACGGAATAAGTAGCAAATCTCGGGACACGATCCATAAATCATCTTACAACAAGCGGGAGGGGGGAAGAGAAAAAACAACAGAATAAATAATTTCCATTATTGAAGATAAATAGGTTTTTTTTTTTCAATTAATTTGAGAAACATCGGTAATGAAGCTAATGTTGTAGCAAAACTGATTTTCTGATTATGACGACGGAATTCGAAACAAAAGACAATTCGACGTTTTTCTTCAACCTTGGTTTATTTAGCAGATCTCTGTCGCTACTGGTGGTCATTGTTGCCTTACTTATACAAATACAAGACAATCTCTAAAGATATCTCCATTGTAGTAGAAATCTTTAGCGCGAATTTGCTCATTAATAAACCTAGCACAAATTAATTGTTTTCGACACAAAACTTGATTAATTGGCCTTGTATTGTTCGAATTACTTAATGTTAAGTCCGTGACCGAGATTTTGCGGTCGTTTCCCTCGCGAATGCATGAAAGTATAATGCCGTTGACCAGAGTATTCCACGAGCCGTAGTAAAGTAGTAAAAAGTTTGAAGTAGCTACAAGTTCTCGTAGCTAGTTTGTAGCAACGTCTACGGCGTAGCAATCGAGTTTTATTATAGTTATTAATATTTAAGATAATCGCTCAGAAAAGCAATAACATGTATTTGGAATATAGATTGCTTATTTGGAAACGTGTGAAGTTTCACTAGATAGATAGTTTATTAAAGTTAGGGGTTCAAAGGAATTCATACTTATATGGGGTAATTTCGTCTATTGATACGATCAAAATTAAAGTTATATTTTAGATATGAAACTAAACTCTACTTAGAATCGAGTAGGGATTTTGTGGAAGTGAAATAATAGCGCTAAGTCCGAGAGTCACTTAGTATGTACAATAATATTGTATTGGACAAGGAAATAATACAATGTGACGATAGGCGAGCGGAATTTATTTCTCACAAGCTATTAGGGGAAATGTAGTCTGTGATTTCTTATCCTTCGTTTCAGATTCGATTTCCGGATATATTATAAAAACAAAAGAAAATATTGTTTTCTAATGTATGCATTAAGAAACTAACGTTTTGCTCTCGACAGTTTTGTGTTTCATATAGTCAAATGTTTTAGGTCATTTTTTTGCATTTCGAACGAAGCGACCGGAACAAGAGCGTATGACGTAAGGTTTAGTCATTAAACTAACATGTTAATAATCAGACTACCCTTGCGCAGAACTTTACTTTATTCGTGAACAAAGATCGCTGTTTTAACCGTGTTTAATGTTAGGATTTTAGGCACCAATTAAACAATTTAAATTGTTATTTTCTATAAATAATTTTACAGCTTATGAAGTGATAAGTTGCGTCCTCCATGTTCGTTTGTGTGTTTTGACTAAGGGATTGTCTTTAAATATTTTTATAAGGATATTATAAAATATTGGTTCATTTGTTTTATAATAAAAATAAAATGTTTGTTCTAGAGCTGAGTGCCGCTTGTGTTGTTCGTCTTATAGCACCTTTGAGACACTTTTAGACCTGCAGCGGGTTATGTACACATATGCCCGCGGTCTTATCACATTATTATTTACATATAGCTATATATAATATGTATTCTTATGTATATTTCAATTAGTTTGTTATTAGAAGGTATTATATTTGTGTTAGGTTAATAAGACCTTACGTCGAGACAAATTATGACTAAATGTGGGGTCAAGTGTGTTGAGGGGCTTGGGGGGGAAGGGAGGGGGGTGGGGTGGTAGGGAGGGGGAGGGGGATACTTGAGTTTACTTATGCTATTTATATTTAGATATTGTGAGATAATAAAAAAAATAGTGATTTTATTTGAATAAAATTATGAATAATGTAGGTACTATATATCTATTTTGTTAATATAATTATATGTAGTGTGGATTATATGTATGTAAAAACGTAGAAAGTAAGTAATGGTGGAGGCAACTTATCGTCGCTTTCCTTTGACCCTGAAGAGTTCCTTCGCCTCGCGTGAGCAAATAACTTAGTAAACTTTTCTCTCTAAAAGTTTCTTTTACTAATATTAATGTAAAAAAAAAACAATTAAAAATAAAATAAAATAAATTATTTAAAAATATATATCATTAAAAATATACCCACCTGAAGAAAAGTAACTCGTCAAAATTAATTTAGCTCGCGTTAGTATTACGTTAAGTATTTAAGAATAAATATTTTAATTAAATTTCAAATATAAATAAACATATTAAAATGTAATGATAATAACAAGAGAAATAATTTAATTACATAATTAGGCGGGGACGTGCCTAAACTCGCAAAAACAAATTAAACAATTGAAATTAAGCCACTTTCAACTTTTAAAACAATTGAAAACTTTCTAAAATGCGCAAAATATTACTGAAATATTTGTTGAATACAGTTAAAAATTATATTACTAACTTTTCAGTTGCGAAAATTGAAGTGAGTGCGATTACGAATGTTAGCCTGAAGAGAGGTTCAGAGCGAAGCAAGGAGAGTTCGCGACGCCACGTCTCTCCAATTCAGCATCCAGAGATACACTGGGGTTAGGGAGATGAACGCGTGCTTTTATACCTTCAGCGGCTGTACGGCACAGTGCGCGCACTTTCAAGCCCGATATGAATATATTTCAGGAATACTTTTTCACAATATGTTTATTTATTTATTTACTTTCTATATTATGATTAAATAATAAAATTAGAAGTCAATAAAAAGCGATCTCTTTCAGGTAATCAACTTTAAAATAAAAAATAGTATAGAAAAGAATAGCGGGATGTACAAATACTAATAATATTTTGAAGATATAATGTACTATATTATTGTTTATTGTGTTTTGTTTTTCTTTTTGTATATAAATTTATACTAAATCTAAATAAATAAAATACATATATATGCAATGCTTTGTCCCCTAAGCAAAATTTAAAAGAACAAAAATGTTTTGATAACACAGGGATTTTTCCTTAGGAGTCAGGCCAACTACACAAACCCAAAAAATGTTTCTATAGGGAACAAAATCCCTGGACCTTCGCGTGACCACTGCGTTTTGGGATCTAAAACGTTCGCATATAACTTCGTAGTATTAGACCTCGTGTAATAAAACATCGAGAATTCATTTCGCGCTGTAGTCTACTAACTATGCGCCTATTTAGTTTTTCAAACATAAATTATGCAACACAAACTTTTTCCGTTGCAAGAAGTTTTTAACAACTCGAAAACTATTTTTTATTGCAACTGCTTCATTACTGTATAAAATGTACGGAGTGTTTGCATATTTTCGAGCATATACACATCTATACTACTAATATATAAAGAGAAAACATTTGATTGTTTGTTTGTATGTATTGAATAGGCTCCGACACTACTGGACCGATCTGAAAAATTATTTCACCATTAGAATCCTACATTATCCCTAATGAACATAGGCTATAGAATATTTACAAAAACGTTAGGGATCCGTATGAAAACTTCAATAATGTAACCCAAAGTGGGAAAAAAAAACAGTTTTATAGATGACAACAATATCTACAAAAAAGTCTGCGACACCATATGTCTAACTATTACAGTTATGTCACCATGACTACTTTTTCATGTTATAATTTAAACTTCATAGTACTTTATATCTTCATTACTACGCGAACGAAGTCGCTGGCAACAACTAGTATATATATATATATATATATATATATATAACCAATTATTAGCGGATTTTTTTTTGTTGTTGAAATTATATAAAAGCATTAGTCTTTTCCTTTTCAGACAAGCGGGTAACCTTTCAGATAGTTTTATAAACATAAAATACTAAGATATATGTTGACAAATAATAACCTATATAAATATAAGAAAGATTGGCATAGAATAATTGTAAATTGACATTCTGTTATTAATTGATTTTTTTTTTTGCACGCCAAGTAATTGGTGAGACATGTGAAACTGTATTATGTTATTAATTTACATCCCTGTACCAATGTTTCATGCAAAATAAATATATTTCATTTCATTATTTCATAAAATTTATTACGAATGTATGTGTTTAACGAGTTTCTTGTGATATTCTTCTCGCCATACGCCTTCCCGAAGTCACGATAGAGTCTAACGATGAGCAAGTGCACGCCTTTAGTGCCTATGCTAATAAACGATTTTCATTTCATTTCATTTCATTTCATTTCATAATATCACCATAGTCATAACCCAATTTACCAGCGGTTTAATTACATATAAACAAATGAATAGATAAAAAACTACCTAGATTCATAAAACAAAATATAAAATCAAATTTATAATACATAAAAAACAGATATCATCAATAATTGAGATATTTATTAGAATTTAAAAAAAATCACACATTAGACTTCAAGTTTTCAGCGGAACAATCGTCTAGCTCTGCGTAACAATTAATATGTATCTGACAGTTTTATACGTACAACCCTAAAACGGACATTTTTATAAAAGAATAAGTCAAAGTCGTTCGAAAATAAAATTAAATCGTTAGTTTCTAAAATAACTAACTTTAGTTAGTTTTCGAAGAAGTAAGCTTCGTCTGCACATGTCCTACCATTTTGTTATCTAGGGTTGTCTATAAATATAAAATATATTATTAAATAAAAGGTTTAAGCAGTATATAACCATGAGCACTATTAATAGGTATTTAAAAAAACAAAACACATTCAAATGATTCCATTTGTATATTCCTTAAATAATAGATAAAATAAGTGCAAGTTATTGAGCTATCCATGTGGCTATCAATCTAGATATGCCAACAGACAAACAACCGCAGCAGATGGAGATAGTTAACCATACAGCAAGGAGTCACAATCCTGAATCCCTTACTAATATAAATGTGAATGTGAGTTTGTTTGTTACGTTTTCACGCAACAACTACTTAACCGATCATCATGGAACTTTGTACACATATTTTTGGAGGTACTAGAAGTAACATAGGATACTTTTTATTTAAAAAACAATTATTTTTTTCTATAGTTGTTGGCGATCGCAATCTCCTTTTAATTTTTATAAATTTTTAAGTTTTATAAAAAATACGACTGTCAATGTCAAGCAGTCCTAATAAAAACTGAAAAGCGAAAAGTGGATTTTTCTTTTGCACGGATTCAAATTGCGAAATAGCAGCAATAATAGTTTCCAATTGACTATAGTTAGTATGATCTCTGATACTTATTTAATGACTGTAATGCGAGCGAAGCCGGGGGTAAAAGCTAGTATATTCATATATTAATCCTACTTGGATAACAAGTAACATTATCGTAGTGTGATTAGATCTAGCCGCTGCACTGAACGAGAAATTAGTCGCTACGAAAGGTCAGGCTTAGTGTCGACCCACGTGGCATTGATGGCAAGCAATATCAGTATTTTAATCTCGTTTATTGAAAGCTGACATTAAAGGTCATCACACATATGTGCGTCCTCTGCATGATGTAAGCGTGCAATATTGTAATATATGAAATGTAGACTTTAATGCCGTTTCATAATAATACCTCAAAAACAAGCTAAAGTGAACTGTAAATGATTTCCGTTTAAATGCAACTAAAAGAGGGGAAAAAAAACAATTGAAAATACTATGTATGTCAGTGAACATACAAAAAACTTAATGTACGTTCAAATAAGAATTAAATTGGATTACGCATTTTGTTCATTACTTCTGGGAATTAAATTACTTTAGGGACCTATTACATACTTTTTTGAACGAAAAAGTTAACGTAATGCTTTGGCATATCATACATGTATCCCTTTAGGTACATAATAAGAGATTAAAGGGATATTGCGCGTGTTAAGACCCCACATCATAACACAATTCTAGTAAATGCAACACCACCCAAGGCGCCTGCATAAGCAGAACGAAATGTTATAAATAGGACCTAATTAGAAAATAAGAGCATTGTTAAATCAACCATACAAATAACACACACCTCACTTAAATAATAAAGTTAGTTTTTAAAAATTAAAACTCGAGATTCACTGTTTTAATTCGCGCTATTTTTTCAGTTATAATTTAAGCCATATAAATTGAATAATATAGCATGGAAAGGGGCCATTCAAGTATTACGTAAGCGCTTGAGGGGGGCGGAGGAGTCTTTGCTTTGCTTATTTTTGATGACATGGTGGGGGGGGGGGGGGGTCGATATCGTGATTACGTCAGCAATTATATCAATAAAAAAAAAGAATACATTAAAAGAAAAATGCATATAGGTACCAATGATTACGTAAGCATGAGAGAGAGGGGGGGGGGGGGAAGAGGTTTGCTTACTTTTGCTGACAAGGGGTTTTGGGGGGGGGGTAAATAATTGTAAAAATCTGCTTACGTAATACTTGAATGGCCCCAAAGATGTGGTTATAATAACATTTATACCTCGCACCTAAAAAATATAACAAATATGCTGCGCGAAAATTACAAGCGCAATGTTTGCCCGTTAGCCGAATCGGTGCGAACGTGACCCAAACTCCGAGGTACGTGATTCGAAAAGTTCACCGAGACCTTCAATCTCGTATGTTAACCCTTAAGGATTCAAATTGGCTTATATTTACTATAGCCAATAGAGCAAGTGGACTATATCAAATGAAAAATCTTAAAATTGTATTTATACTATATTACCAATCTCTTATAATCTAAGCACACACATCCCTTCCCATTCGCAACCAATATCCAAGTCCCTCGCGTTCCTCTTTTGTTTCATTCCAAATTCAAATTTACAGTTTTATTTATAAAAATATATATACTTACTATTAACATCGCCGCCGCAACCTCTTTTCTGTCGACGACTATGTCAATTTGTTTAATTCCGAAATCCTATTATATTATACTTAAAAAAAATATATCTGACTTACATTCACAGAATTTTGCTTTATTCACAGTATACTATACCAATACAATTTACAACAGCTCATAGAAAAATGTTAAATTTATCAACCCTTAAAGAATATCTTAAAACGATTACTCTTGTTCGTATTATAAAATTTTCCATTGTGCATTACTAAAGTCTTTCCGCTGCATTGGGGTTACGAGTTCGACCTATTTACTGCGAGACGTATTCGGGATCAGTCGACTTAAGTGCATTCTCTAGGATTGTCTTCACTGATTTATTCCATTAAAATACATTTAAAATAACTCGAGACCACTGTGATTGAAGAAAATCCTTTGTTAAATGAAATAACTAGGAGTCGCGCAATAGTTTGGAAAAGTCAGCAAAGTTTGGAAACATTAATTTAAAACTCTCAAGTTCAAGGTCGGATGGATTTCCATTTGTGAACGACATTTAATAA
Organism: Tineola bisselliella; assembly: GCA_028551675.1. Lineage (NCBI taxonomy): Eukaryota > Metazoa > Arthropoda > Insecta > Lepidoptera > Tineidae > Tineola > Tineola bisselliella. The sequence continues at coordinate 87,006 of JAPWLS010002351.1, forward strand.
CAAATGATTGACGTTCGATAATTTAAATTGCATATTCGACGTCAAAACATTGTAATAACATTTCTGCGACCAGTGTCAAAATATTAGATATCCGATTGAATACATTTCCAAATCCTGAAGTGACAATTGTGTTCAGGGTTAATCCGTTTATTTCTATCTATGCCCTCTGCGGTAACCTTAATCCGGTGACATTCAATATAACACTCCACATTATTCCAATAGCACTAGAAATAGTTTTGACAGGAAAGTGCAGATATGCCAATCAGTGATGCATATTTAATAATGATTTATTTTTAAATAAAAATGCTAGCTGCGGTCAAAAAGACCACCGACGAACTGACGGGTTAATGTTTGTCGTGGATGAAGGCCACGCACTTGAACTTCAGTCGGACGGTATGAATAGAAGTTCTTTTGTTTGACAGCTCGCTGCAACGACATCGCTTTTGGGTGAAATTTCAACAGATTTTTTTGTTTCAAACTACTGCGGAATTCATTTCAATTTTGCTGGTGGGATTTTTCTAAAGGGACAGTTGATTGAAATCCACGACAAAGTATTTCTGATGTGAGGTTTTTCGCTTTATTGTTTTCAAAAAAGCAAACGTTACACGTGGTTATGTTATGTCAACAGGATTTAAGATCATTAGTTTGAAATCTCATACGTTAATGGATGCCGACATCATAACACCTTCGATAATAACAATAAAGTATAATGATTAATGTAACATTAGAACAATGACAATAACAGTTAAATTTAATAGTATTTGCCTTGTAATTTTAGTATATAAGCAAAATCAAAATAAACAAGATCAATGAACGTCACGATCTCACACGAGCACCTTGTCTTTATTTAATAACACTTTCAACTGCTGGTACAAAAGGACATATTACGTGTAAATTTTTGAAGTGAAAACTTCTTTAGGCGCGTTGAGCGTTTTGGTAGAGGGTAAAATCCTCGGTTCGCGTCACCGACATGCTAAAGTGAATTTTTAATTTGACTATTATTGTAATTATTTAATTGAAGGATTACTGTTTATTTATTGACTTTAAATTCATTGACTTCAGTATAAAAGTGAGTATGAAACATATTAATATTTTTATACAGATAAATGAATAATGAAAACAAGGAATATATTTTTAAAAAAATTCATATAATTTTTGCATATAGTTTCAATTACTCTTAACTTAATAGTTCCGTTTTCACTTCTATCGGCAGTCCCACTACTGTTTATGTTTTTTTCGTTGTCATAATATAAATACACATTAAATACGTTTGCAGAATAATTCCGCTGCAATGATTTATTTTCCGAGGGATAAAAATCTCCGCCTGTCAGAATATCCGACTGGAGATTATTTTAATTGACCTTAACCTTCGAAGCCTGTCGACGATATCGAACCAGTTTCAGCATGCGACCGGATTTAGATAGAACTATTAATATTTCAAAAACTTACAGATTTCCAATTGACATTTGAACTTAGTGAAAACCTATATTTTATATTAACGTCGGATTCGATCAGATCGAATTGACCTCAAGCATTTACTTATAAGTTAATTATAATAAAATTTGTATCAGAAATTATATTGTTATAATTCTTTAAATGTACTAGTCAAAAAAAGTATTGCACCACTTGAACTTTTTATGGTTTGAAGTAAACAAAGTAACTTTTGATAACAATAATGCAACTGAAGTGTTTCTTATGATAATTGTAACACTTGAAATTAAGTTTGTTGTTGCATTCTTTTAATTTTACAGTCTAAATAAAATACTAAAATAAGAGAAAAACGTTAAATTTACTATACACATAAGACTGGTGAATTATTTGCCCGTTTATATATTATATATTATTGAAAAAAAGTATGGCTGTATGGACTCGGTCCCTTTGCCTTAAAATCATATTTTTTTTACAAAATAGCTAGGGGCCCTAGTACTAGGTTTAAAAACTTGTATAACTAGGTACCCTGGTCACTGGCTTAATATATGAAATTAAAGATTAAAAAAAGTGCAAAATATCGTATGAAATCAGCTACCTACCGTTTTGTCTGTATGTAACTTCAATGCATCCTTATTCTTTGTAACCGAGTTGTTTTACTCCAAATTTTTTTCACCCCCATACAATATTTGTATATTTTTAAACTTTTTTGTTTTTATTATATATACTATAGGTCCGAGTGCCTTGTGATGCTGTTGTAAATATTCTAGTATAATACGATATAGTCTATGTACGTTATGTTTATTTATAAATTTTATATAATTAGCGCAATTAAGTGAATTTATTTGTGATTATTTTTGAGTTAATAAATATCTTTTAGTGAATTGTACTGAAAAAAAAAATATTGTTTTTTATTTTATTGATAGCCCAGCATATGACCACACTCCGCCTGATGTTAAACTAGAGTGCGGTCCATGAGCATAGACAACTGTTACCACAGACAGTCGACTCCACTATGCCGGCTTGAGGAGACGAATGTACTCTGTCCAAATTAACATGGCACAGTCCTCTCGTTATCCTGGCTACTATGTCACTTCACGGGTGTTCCGCTTGAAAGTGGTGGTACTTCCCCAGGACAACATACTGGGCTAATGCTAACATCAGTCTGCCTGCCACTCTTACCACTGTTTTTTAATTAACAAAGGAGTTAGAGTTTTTTGTATGTATTTATTTAGTATGATAGATAGTAAAGGTTTTGGATAAGATATATTTTTGAAATGGCGGATACACGCGTCGAGGGATAAAGTTGAAATTTGGTTCAATTCTAACTGAGCACCGTTAGTACGGCCTCAGGTACTCATAACATTGCATCGTTGGCCTAGTTCCTGCTTTCCCATTCACCTCATTAGCATGTTTTCAGTTTTTTTTTATGAAAGTAAAAATAAACAGCGAACGAAAAACAAATTTCTTTAATGAATTTTTTCAAGCAGATGTAAATAATAAATTATTTTGAAAATAGAACGCCACACATTTGCGTTCTGTACACAAAGTGAGCTTTTGACGTGACAACGTCTTATAATTCGATTGAGCCGGCTGCACGCACGAAAAAACATGACTCATGCGGCGTTACCTCGCTCTGAGGCGTTCCATGTAAGGCTTGAAGTGATCTTGATCTTGATCAATTTCATTGTGATTTCCAATTACCTCCTTCTCTATATACATACAAATCTATTAAACAAATGAAATTAAAATTTTCTTTTGAAAAATGCTACCATTCCATCAGTATTTTCTTAAGACGTTATCACGTTCAACTATCGTCAGTAAACCGACTTTACAGACAACCGATTTTTTCTGTCTAAAATTAACCACTACTAAGCACAGACAACGAAAGGGTTAAAAAGGCTGTAATTACGGCGTTAAATATTCAGCCAAAACAGCCTCAATAAACCTTGAGGAACCGTGTTGTGACGTCGAGCGTAAGTTTTGCAAATAGCAAAAGTTTGTATAATAGCACAAATATACTTTATTGCGAGAAATGATCGTGTACCACATAAGTAAGCATTTGCCTTACTATATAAGCTGAAAAAAATCCGTAATAATAATTTTTATTTACTACAAAAATTTGACTCCAATATATTTTTTACCGAAACTAACGTTGACAGAGTTCTTGTGTTAATCGATACTATATAAGATACATGCTAAATTTTGGACTGGTCTAAGTTTTCGATAGCAGATATAAAAAACAAATGAAATGGAAATAGTTTATTAGCATAGGCACTAAATGCGTGCACTTGCTCATCGTCAGACTCTATAATGGCTTCAGATAGGCGTGTGACGAGAAGAAGACCACAAGAAACTCGTTAATCATAGCCTGTATAAAAAATAATTAACAAAAAAAAACTGAAAAAAAAGTAAATAACAATTCATAAATCACAATAATTTAAATTAGATCAGAACTACGGTTCAACCACACAGGTATCAACCTATAAAATAATACGAAAACTAAAAAAAGTCAGTAGTTACATAAAATAATTTTAAATATAGAATTCTTAAACCGTATGGAAGTTTAAATATTACATTTATTCATATAAAAATATACTTCAACTAAGAATGTATGAAGAAAAAGAACTCTGACCTAGTTGATTTCTCTTATTATAGGAATAACAAGCTCTTCGAGAACTCAGCAGAAGCAGCGTCTTCAGAGAGCATTTGGAGCGTATAGAGTATTTACAGCAGCTTGATTTATTCAGCGCCATAAGCTATTTATCCGACTTCAACACTCGAATGATGTAATAAAGTTACAAACAAGCACCGAGTTCTGAACTAGGTTATCTCGATAATATTATTATGCTATTCATTTTAAAATGCAATTAAACCAAAGATCTAGTTGTATATATTTATTTTCAGTCATGTGCCACTTTATTAGCGTGATTTTGATGTGAAACATCTACTTATTTGCGCGGGTATAAACCGGATCGTTGGCGTGGCGACGTTTGCCGTGGTGACGGGTCGCCACGCCATACTAAAGTATATATACAGTCTATATATAGTAAAGTGTACAGTGTGACGACGCTTGCCGTGGCGACGAGTTTATTTTATCGAGTTATTTCTGAAATCTATATCATTTAAGAAGTTTTCGAATTTTTAATTTTTGTATTTAATATAAATAAATGTTTCTTAAATAAATAGTCTTCATTTTCTGTAAAAAAATCATATTATTTAATTTTTTCATTAAAGAGTAGCACAGCGCGCGCATATTTATTAGCGAGTATTTAATAATAATAAACACTTTATTTGCTTTAAAAAAAAAGCTAATACTAATTCATAAGATACAGATTTAGAGCAATTAGCGATCTTATCTTACGCCTTTCCGAAGCCATTATAGATTCAGACGATGAGCAAGCGCACGCCTTTATTGCCTATGCTAATAAACGATTTTCATTTCATTTCATTGTCACTAATAGTAATTTCTTTCAGATAACCAATTGTCATAGGAGAAGCAGTGTTAGAATCTTTCAAGTCATATAAGATTTCGTTGTAATCACATCTATGACAATGTATGTCTGTAATGTCATTGTGCAATTTTTCTTAATTAAAGAAACATTAGGAGTGCACTTGAAATCTCTACAAAAGTGAAACCAATCGCAACAATTATAATATAACAAAAATGTAACCCCCAAGGGCATTTCATTATAGTACAACTTGAATAGAATGGAATGGTGTATAAAAATTACAAAAAATCTTTAAAAAAATATTCCTCCTCTTTACACCTAGAGGCTTAATTAAAAATTGTTATTCAACTACTTTTACTGTAACATTACTAAATAGGATTTATATATTATAATATAAATTATTAAAAATAATAATATGAATAAATATACTATGAACACTCAAATAATTCTATATCCCATTTAAAAAAGAAAACAACAATCAGATGCGCGCGTTTACATAAAATTAAAGGTACATAGTCAGTTAAAAGCGTCTGACATTAATAAAACTTGCTAATTAGTTCATTTATTTATTTAAAAACTTAGTACATCTGTACATACAAGGCGGGCTTAATGCTAGGTAGCATTTTCTACTAGCCAACCTTTAAATATTTATTAAGAAAATAATGTGAAGGGTCCCCTACATAAGCAACATATATAAAAAACATAACAGTAACATAATTTATGTTACATAGATACATATACATAAACAGACATACAAAGTCATACATACAATATAAGTGTGATGTCAGGAATATATATATCACGAGTTCTTGTATAGGTATGCAAACAGTAGTGCTTTAACAACGAGCCTATTAGTAAGCCTCTTACAATATGAACTGTTACCCTAAGGTTGGTTGCCTGTTCTTATTTTCTTCTGCAGGTACTTACATGTTTAAAACAAACCATTATTCTCTGTTCACCAATTCCCAGGATATCCGGTTTAAAAGGCTTGCATAGAGCCAACATTTTCCCTAGATATAAGAAAATTTCCTTTACTTCCTGTGGTTACGTATCCCCTCCCTTGTCCCTTCCCCTTCCCCCTTCCCCCTCAAACCATATTTCCCGAGGGAGTTGTAAAAATAAAATTGATGCGTATGACTTACACATGTCTGTAAACGATAAAACATACGAAAAAATAATATGTATAGTGTAAATACAGCGGTTCTCAAACTTTTTTGGCGAAGGAAAAAGCCTTAATATAATTATAAAAAACTGAGTTATATCTCATATATTTTATGAATAATCATATTGCAATGTAATATTACGTCATATTTAGTTGGAATATTTAGATGTAACCTTTTAATCTCCCTTTGGTAGGTATTTTAGCCCTAGGGTTCCGCGGAACATCACTTTGAGAATGGCTGGTATAGAGGATAGTTCACAACACAAAATAAATTCAATAATAAATTTCCTTAATTAAGACGTAATCATTTGAGACCCAGTTAGTTGTGACTGCGGGAAACTGAGTCTCACGCTCGTTCATTTCGTTTGCACCATTAAACAGGCTACATTTATCCTAATAGGATATTTAAGGTAAGCTTCTAACTCACCGGATATAATGCCTATTAAATATATTCAACTCTTATTAGACCGTCTACAGCTATCGTCAATTTTTTTAAAACATGATCATGTTTGTATATCCCTACTAATGTTATAAATGTGAATGTGAGTTTGTTTGTTACGTTTTCACGCAACAACCACTTAACCGATCATCACACATATTTTTGAAGGTTCTAGAAGTGACATAAGATACTTTTTATTAAAAAAAAATTATTACTTTTTACTATAGTTTCCAACTGATTATAGTTTCAGCTGTTTGGAATCGTATTGATTCACTTCTATTGAAATGATATCTGATACTAATTTAATGACTTAAATGCGAGCGAAGCCGCGGGTAAAAGCTAGTAGGGTATATAAAGTTAAAGGCGTTGATAAACTCGACATATAAAGTAAATTTTCAGGTTCAATTTTAACTAGGAAGCAACTGCTATCAAAATTGGAAAAGTTTTTGTTTGATAGTGCAGATGACGCTATCCTCAATAGCTTCACCAGAGTTATTTTAAGCCATTAAGGTGGTTACACATATATACGTTACGTGACGTACACACATTATAAATGCGTGTACACTTTGTGTTTAAATTTTTATAGTCTAGGATTTGGCTGTATTCTGTCTGTTATTAAGCTAGTGTGTGATCCACTGTTACTACGGAGAAATGTCTGGTAGCAACAGTCACCTCCGCTATGCCGACTTGAGTAGACCTAGAACCTAGTAAACCTAGACTAATTTACTTCTACATTTTAAAGTGGTGATACCACCCCAGAATGGCAGACTAAGTTAATAAATAACCACTCTCAGGTCGCCTACCAATCTTATTATAATTGACGTGGTCATTGTACACATTTGACAAGGAGTTGTGATATAAAATTGAGCATTGTTTTAGGATTTGTAGGCTTATTGTGTTATGTCAATACTGTTTACACTTACTTAAAATAAACGATTACCTGCACCTGGTTTATAATTATTGTAAATTACAAATCCCACATCAGAGGTTATCGTCTAAATAAACTGGACTATTCATTACTTTGGCTTCAAATGAAATAAAGTTACAATTTCCAATCAGTATTATTAAACGAATGGAAAATGGAGATTACGTTGAAAGTTTTCCAAGGCTTCGCGTCTCGAAGGAAGAAAGCCAATTTATTTTATTGACGAAAACCGCTGCAACAAAATTGTTACAAGTCACCAAGAAAGTGCATTTCTAGATTGAATAAAATAAATAATTTATTTGGAATTTTATCCGATGGAAGTGGTAATGCCCCACCTGCTGTTGTATTGAAAACATTGTATAGCGGTATTGCTAAGAAACTGTTACGTTCGATTTTTTAAATTTACTCTTGGCTTTATTAGAATTTGAAATAATTCACGTATGACTTAAATAGCTCGTAAAAGGATGTTAGATAATGTTGTAACGCAAATAAAACACTAGCTATTTCATCCTCGCAACAAATTACGGGTGGTATTGTTTTCCCAATAAAATGTGAACATATTTTTCCTAGTGCGGATTCTTTTCCGCAATGGAATCCAAGATGAGATCGGCCTAATGTTATTTGTGATGAAGTCGTGATAGTACGGAGTTCAAATTACAGTTTTCAGGAAGGCTGTGTTAACGAAAATTGTAGAGATTCTTAGTTCGAAATTCGTATTTTGTTTATATTGAGAAAAATGTTTTTTTTATGTTCACATTGAGTTATTTAACCAAAATTAATCTTAAAAGCAAAAACTAAACGTTACGTAAACAAATGAATCAATTTATTTGAGTCTAATTAGAACAAAGGAACTATAACAGAAATGTGTTAATTAACAAACTAAATGGGAAAATATCAAGCCGATGCACGTGAATTGTAATTGGCCAAAGGATAAAGAGCAGCCTCGAATACTATTTCGACAATGCTTTCAAAGCTACAACTTCATTCTGTAGCAGAGTTTCACAAAGGGTACAAAGGGTACACTACCCCTTTTAGGGTGTTCAAAATTTTACCTCTTTCAATCATCATGGATAGGTACACCTATTTTTTTAGGGATGTAATTTAAAATTATATCTTTATTATTTAAAAAAAATATTGTAGTCAGTGATGGCAATTGTTTTTTTAAAATAATTTTTAGTGTTCATAGACGATTAACATTATCATAAACTAGTTTTTACCCGCGGCTGCGTTCGCATTTAAGTCATTAAATAAGTATCAGATATCATTTCAATAGAAATGAATCAATATGATTCCAAACAGCTGAAACTATAGTAAAAATTAATTATTATTTTTTAATAAAAAGTATCCTATATTACTTCTAGTACCTCCAAAAATATGTGTACAAAGTTTCATGATGATAGGTTAAGTAATCGTTGCGTGAAAACGTAACAAACAAACTCACATTCACATTTGTAATATTAGTAGGGATAATGTAAGTTTACGAAGATCATAGACAAATATCTATTAATTAAAATTTCTTATATTAATTTCTGTACTGCACATTCCGCTAGTTTCTGTCAAATAGCAAGCTGGCAGCTAATAAACCTATCAAGTCGGGGTTGATGCATGGCTATTGTATCACGCTGACCCAGTTAATTCAATTTTGGGACGCAACATTCGTCATGTAAAGGGTCATACGACTACATAATGCAGGTATTAATTTAAAAATACTTTTTAATCGCTTATACTTAGTACATACAGCTGTAGTGTATGAAACATACTGTAACCTTGTACTCATATTTTTGGAGGTACTAGAAGTAACATAGGATACTTTTTATTTTAAAAAAAAATATTTTTTACTATAGTTTCCAACTGACTATAGTAACATATTGAAATGGTCTCTGATACTTATTTAATGACTTAAATACGAGCGAAACCGCGGGTAAAAGCTGGTACTATATATATAACATTTTATGTATATTCAATGTTCAGGTCACATAACACAAGGTATAAAATTCAGAAATAATACGAAGGTACTTTTATTACTAAAAAAATCAACGTATATTTTCGTCTTCACATATAATATGTAATTCCATAAAAGCATATAAAGAGGAATCTAAATATATATAACTCAAGGGTGACTGACTGACTGACTGACTTAGTGATCTATCAACGCACAGCCCAAACCACTGGACAGATCGGGCTGAAATTTGGCATGCAGGTAGATGTTATGACGTAGGCATCCGCTAAGAAAGGATTTTGATCAATTCCACCCCTAAGGGGATAAAATAGGGGATGAAAGTTTGTATAAATCTTATTAGATTTTCGACTGATTGAACTGAAATTAAAGATTGGAGTTACTATGATGAAGACGTTTTTACACACGCTAAACAAAAATAAAGCCGCAAAAACTATACCTAATTAATAATAATACTTCTTAACGGGAGCGAAGCCGCGGGCATCAGCTAGTTATTTTATAATTTTAAACCAATTAATGGATTGTATAGAGCTTTTTATTTAAACTTACATTTGTAATTTGCATGTTTGTATTAGGTATTATCGATAAAACGTAGATGTCTTTCAGTGTGAACATAACGAAGTCTAGTACATGTATGATAAAATGGAAAGAAAACACAAGTGACCGTTAACTGGATGAATAGTGAATACTCGATGTATTTTTCAAGTATCTTTTACATGCATGAACTATAATAATAAAAATATATGGGATCAAAAAAGGTGTGTGTGCGATTCATACACGATAGAAGTGAAACTTCAGTAAATCGAGAAAAGAATGAGATGAATATATATACCAAGGGTAGGATAATTACAAAGTTTATTCGTTTAAAAAAGAAAGTATTTTGATTAATTTTAAAAGAAATTTTATTTAACATATGTTACATAATTTATTGCTCAAGTTCCATATTTTAATTTTATTTTCATTTTTTTTTAGTGGGGTGCCTTCGGAGCCGGCCGCGAACGGCCTCTTGACTTTTACATAGATAAATAAATAAAATAGAATACGGAAAAAAAAATTTCGGTTCCTGAAAAAAATCCTGAAAATTTTTTTCAGATCTTGAAAGAGCTTATGATTCTGACCAAGATTGTCGTTTACACGAACTATATCGGACGTTTACTTTCGGAGATACAGCCAATAAGGCGAGCGGCGGACCCCCCCCCCCCCCCCCCCCCCCCCCCTCACCCTTGTATCAAAAATCGCGATCCACTTAAGGGATATAGTCATAAAGGCGAGCGTCGACCGAAGGTCGTCGAGCCCAATTCTCCCCCCCCCCCCCCCCCACCTCCTTCATCCACCAAAAATCGCGATCTACGTAAGACATATAGCCATAAATCGATTCCCGCCGCCGATTCCCCCCCCCCCCCCCCCTTCCTCCCCTCCACACCCCCTCTCGCCATCCAAAATCATAAAAAAAATCGAATAGTTTGAACTCCGTACTATCACGACTTCATCACAAATAACATTAGGCCGATCTCATCTTGGATTCCATTGCGGAAAAGAATCCGCACTAGGAAAAATATGTTCACATTTTATTGGGAAAACAATACCACCCGTAATTTGTTGCGAGGATGAAATAGCTAGTGTTTTATTTGCGTTACAACATTATCTAACGTCCTTTTACGAGCTATTTAAGT